>SNQJ01S0058760.1:32614-43052 GCA_010110895.2 Picea sitchensis | reverse complement strand
GTGGATATTGGTGGCCACCCACCTATTCCACTTGGACCCCCACCATTGCTTCTTTCATTTTTTCAGTTTCCGCACAGTTTACTATTTTTAGCAGTTTTTCGGGTCTTGAACTTCCGGAGCCATTTTGAGGCCTTAAACGACGTTTTTTGGGAAAATGGGGAGCAACATGGATTGTAGATCATGTTGCTCACCCAAAAGTTGTATTCCTCAGATATATCTTTCTAACGAGGTATGGAACGCATCAAACGAAGATCGTATGCCAAAGTTATGTCCCCGGGAAGTTGATGTACCAACTTACCCAAAAGGGGCCCATAGTCTTGGTGTTTCATCTCCTAGGGTTAGGTCTTTGGATGTTTAGGGTTTTCCATTGTTTCTCAATAATAATAGGCTTTTGAGCCTCATTGTAACACAGTTCAGAGGAGAGTAGTCGCTACATCTCTTCTCAAAGATAAGCTACCAGCGCCCTAGCTAGTTTATTTCCATTCTGTCTGTAAGCATATTTTAGTCATTTGTTATTAATGAAATGAAGTCTTATTTCCACTGCATCTCTGCATTTATGTGTATTTATGTATTTCATTGTGTTCCTACATAAATCTGGATCACTCAACCATGTACCCAACACATACCTCAACCAAAATCCCTCGTCAATATCATCATAAAAATATGATTTGTAACTCTGTAATAGACCCGCTGTATATGATTAAATACCTACAGACATTCCTTAACTTTAACAACAAGAGACTAGCATTTTCATCAAACTTTTCTTTTGTCTGACATGACTAGTTTTGGATTAGTCAACAACCCTAACTTAAAATAATCATAACTATGTACCTGTAATGAATAAAGATAAAAAAATTATACACAATGTTCTTCAGTGTGTTTTATGCAATTCCTCCAGGTGTCACTACTTGTAACCTCTCAGAGAAGGATTTATAGAAAAAATGGCATATCTTGTTGAATTCTAGCTTATTCTAGAGAGAGACATTGTAGAGCATTCCCCACATGGAATATTTGTCGAATAGATCTGAAAATGTTAAATAGCATACTAGAGACTGTACTATAACCAACACATTTTTTCTTACTAAATTTCACGGTATGAATCATTCTAGAAAAAAGGTTATTGCGAAAATGGTGAGATGACCTATAAATAACATACCTTAGAAAGCATCATCAAAATGATTTATCCTCCCTTGAATTCCGGCCTTATTATCTTCACCTTCCCTCTGAAATTCGGCTTAGATGTCCTTTGT
Organism: Picea sitchensis; assembly: GCA_010110895.2. NCBI lineage: Eukaryota > Viridiplantae > Streptophyta > Pinopsida > Pinales > Pinaceae > Picea > Picea sitchensis. The sequence continues at coordinate 41,802 of SNQJ01S0058760.1, read as the reverse complement.
TTACCTCAGTCACCTATATATATTGAATATGATCAAGTGCGATGTAAAATGAGAGAGCCTTCCCTCTTTTTTATACTCTCCATCTTCTAGGTCACTTAACCCATTTCTAGGTCACTTCACCTATTTCTAGGTCTCTTAACCCATTTATAGGTCACTTAACCTATTTTCCTCATTTTTAGGGTTAACCACTTTCCATAATTATAAATTTATCCATTACTTTATCATTTAAATATTTCTCCTTGACTTTGTCACCTCACTTTATCATTTAAATAATCTTCTTTGTTTTTGTCACTTCACTTTATTATTTAAATAATCCTTCTTGAATTTGTCACTTTACTTTATCATTTAAATAATAATTTATTCTTTGCAAGCTCTTTGACTTCTTTGACCTTTTGGGGCCTCAAGCCAACATATGAGGGTCCTCCAACTTCATAAGGCCATAACTCTCAAACCGTGAGAAGTTATGTGATGTTCCACATACCACCAGAAATGGCATGACATGTACTATCCATATATAATAGTATTGTATTCAAATATATTAAAACTCATACCATTATACATGAAACAACCTTGGGTCCATTACCCAAACCTTTGTGCTACTGAAATTCGCTACTGGACTTTCTTCAAGGGTTGACATCAATGAAAACCAACCTTAATCAACAATCTCCCCCTTTGACATTGATGGAAACACTTTGATGCAATACTGAAATCATTTCATGTAATACTAAATTCGTATCACTCATGCTCCCCCTGGAACCATACCTCTATCCTCTGCATCTCTGTGACCATTTCTCCCCCTAGATTCATGCTTTTGTCCTCTGCATTTGATAAATATCTCCCCCTTTTTCATCAATGGAAAAGGTATCTTTCCATCCAGGGATGCTCCCCCTAACATAATTGTCCCCTTTATGGTGCTTCCTTGTGTACATATAAGACATATAAGATAAACATTCAAAATCATTCATTTTGGAGTAGAAATAACTCTGGGTCTCTAGCGAAGATACTCAAAGGCTTCCCGTGAAAGTGGTTTTGTAAAGATGTATGCCACTTGTTCTTTTGTGCCCACATACTCAACTATGATGTTCTTTTCTACAACATGTTCCCATAGAAGGAAACACTTGATTGGAATGTTCTTCATCTTGGAGTGAATCACCGGGTTCTTTGAGATATTTATGGAACTTGTATTATCACAATAGATTGGAATGGGCTCATCATACTCAACCTGTATATCTTTTAAATTTTGTCTCATCCAAAGAACCTGTGTACAACATACTACTACTGCAATATACTCTGCCTCAGCTATAGATAGAGATACTAATGATTGTTTCTTTCTTGGTCATGATACTAAACACTCACCCAAGTAGAATGTTTCTCCACTGGTGCTTCGTCGGTCATCAATACAACCTTCCCAATCTGCATCTGTGTAGGCAATAAGAGATATATCCTTTCCTTTTGGATACCATAATCCAAAATCTTTTGTTCCTTTGAGATATATGAAAATTCTCTTCATTGCTAATACATGTGATTCCTTTAGTGCTACTTTAAATTGTGCCACCTATCCAACTGCCTGCATTACATCTGGTCTGGATGTTGTCACATATAGTAGGCTATCAATCATTGACCTATATTTCCTATGATATGTATACTTTGAATCATCATCTTTTCTTAACTTGCAATTGGTTTGTATGGGAGTGATAACTGGTTTGCAATCTTCCATTCTGAACCTCTTTAGAATTTCTCTTATATATTTGGTTTGAGAAATAAAAATTTCTTGGTTTCTTTGACATATCTGAAGTCCCAGAAATAAGGATAGTTCTCCAAGTAATGAAGCATCAAATTCATTCTACATATCCTTTGCAAATTTCTGTCTTAACCTATCATCATCACTACCAAAAATAATATCATCAACATAAACTTCAATTAATAAAATATTACCTTGACTTACCTTGATGTAGAGGTTGTTTTCTGCACTTCCTTTTCTGAACCCTACATGTTGTACATATTTATATAGTCTATAGTACCATGCTCTAGGAGCCTGTTTTAGACCATACAAGGCCTTATTTAATTTGCACACATAGTTTTCATTCTCTGACAACTGAAATCCTTCTAGTTGTTCAATGTAGACTTCTTCTTCAAGTTCCCCATTCATAAAAGCTGATTTTATGTCCATCTGATACACTTTAATATTTTTGGATCATGCATAAGCAAAAAGCAATCAGATTTCTTCCATTCTGGCAATTGGGGAAAATGCCTCTTCAAATTCGATTCCTTCAACCTATGCATATCCTTTACATACCAATCTAGCTCTGTTCCTTGTAACCTGTCCATCTTTGTTCAATTTATTACTATATAACCACTTTGTGTCGATCACATTCTTATCCTTTGGTCTTGGAACCAATTCCCAAGTGTCATTTTTCTCTGTTTGATCCAATTCTTCATCCATGGCCTTGTTCTAAAATTCATCCTTGCTGGCCTCTTCAAAATAGGTTGGTTCAATCGTAGATGTGAGTGTTAGGTGTGTTTTTTCTGGTGAACGGATTCTTCTTCTAGTCTCAACTCCTACGTCTTTGTTTTCGATAATCTGATCTGAAGGATGATTCTTCTGTAATCATCTGCTAGGTGTCTTTGGAGGCACTTGCTGAAATTTCTCTTCTACTTCTGTCAGATTATCTTCATCTTCCTCTTCTACTTATTTTTCATCTTCTAATTCTTATTCAAAAATTTGTTCCATTGATTTATTTTCTTCTTCCTTTGATTATGGTCTGCATGTTTCATCAATTGTTACGTTGATTCTTTCTACAAATTTGTTCAATCTCAGATTGTAACACTTGTATTCTTTCCTTGTTGTAACACTTGTATTCTTTCCTTGTACTTGAGTAACCAACAAGTAATCCTTTGTCCACACGAGAGTCAAACTTTCCCATTTTTCCATTTTCTCTTTTGATGTAGCATTTCCTTCCAAAGACAGTGGTAAGTGCTCTATTAAGTGTTATAATCATAGATCTATGTCCTAGATAAGGTTCCAGACACCTAAGTCCTGCAACCACCCATGCCTCTACCTCGGGTGAGACTTCATCTACTTCACAGGTGTTGCCGAAAGGGTCAATAATTAGGGTTTTTTTGGTGTGGTGTTGTAGCTTTGAACCCTGAGTCTGTCCTTGTGCCAACATCCCCTTATGGTGTATCTCTAAGCATCACCCTCACAAGAAGACGCTTTGAAGAATTCTACAAGAAATCCCTAAGTATGGTTAAGGATCCCATAGTTTATCATGGAATTAGGTCATGAAGGATGGAGTAAATGAAGGTAACTCACTCATGTATGGATAGTCTTCATCATGTTATTTCCAGTGATAGGTAGTACGCCATGTAGTTCCTCATGGTTGAGGAGACACACCCTCTTGAAGATGGAATCCTTGAAGTATGGTTAAGAAGCCCCAAAGTATGGTTGAGAAGATGATTAGTCGATGCAAAAACAAGTTATTAATTGACCCTAAAATGAGGAAAAAGGGTAAGACAGTTGTAAACAAGAAGTTACAAGTCGGCCCTAAAGTTAAGTAAATAAGTCACTTGGAAAAGTATAAATACACATCAAGAGTCTCTCATTTGTATACAAAAGTTTATTGAATATATGTCTAAGTGAGCAAGTCATTTTTATATGAGGTAAGAAAGGATATCTGAGGACAATTTCATAGGGAAGATGAAGTGAAGAAGGGTGAAATTCCAAGGGAGGATGAAGTCTTGTGAGGATGTGTTCTAAGGGATGTTATTTACAAGTCATCTTAACATTTTTTATATAACTTTATTTCTAGAATGATTAAGATATCTAAACTTGGAAAATATTTATAATACATGTCAAGGTACCAGGGTAAAAATTTCAGCTTCTTGGTCGTATTATTTTTTGAGATACACTCTATGGAAAATAGGGTTTTTGGCTAGTCTAGAAACTAGTCGCAAACAGGTGTTCCAAGTAAAATAGTCATAACGTATTCATAGAGGATCCAAAATTAGTGAGACAAAATTAATTGGATAGAGTATTTTTCTTAGCATGTTGTGTATTATTTTAGTATATAGATATCAACTATTCCGCGCATGGAAATCTCCACAATTTGTCTCTCTAGAATAAGCCTTAATTCATCTAGGTCTGTCATTTTTTTATAACTCCTTTTATGGGATGTTCCAAGCAATTAAAATTGGAGAAATTGCAGAGAATATATTGAATAATATTGGGTACAATTTTCATACCTTTATTCATTACTGGTAAGGAGTTATGCTTGTTGTAAGTTAGGGTTTGTGACTAATACAAACATTAGTCCCATGAGACTAAGGTAAAATTTGATGAAGATGATATTATGTTGTTGTTGAAGTTGAGGAAGGTCAGTTGTTTTGAGATCATAGAAACCAGGTATGTTACAGAGTTAAAATTATGTTTATATGTATGTTTTTAGGGTTACATGTTGATGATGTTATGGTGCATTCTTAAGGAAAATATTTGGTATATTGTTGAGGTATTGGAACATGCTTGAGGCACATATTAGGTGCATGATTGAGGAATATACTTGGTATATGATATTGATTGTTTGGTACTTTTTTGAGGCACTTCATTGATGATATATTATGGTACATGGTGTATGGCATGATTCATACATATCATGAGTGATATGGTATATGGTTGAGGCACATGGTTTGAGGAGCATCTTGGATATTGGGCACATTGTTTGAGATACATTTTTGGTATATGTATGAGGAATTCCTTCGTGACATTGATGCATGGTGAGATACATAGTTGATGCATGATATGGTGTTGGCACATGGTAAGACACAGGTTTTGGTTGATGCATGGTTCGGTACAGGTTATGGTGCATGGTTGTTGCACGATTTACTATAGATGTTAGTGCATGGTTGATGCACAATTTGGTACAGGTGTTGGTGCATGGTTGATGGACTTATTGTGGTACAAGTTTTGGTACATAGTTGATGCTTGGTATGGTACAATTTAATGGTTTGGTACATGATTTCATACATGGTTGAGACACATATCTTGTGATGGTATGTTGGTGATCTTAGTACATTCTTGGTATAGGCATGTGATGGTGATGTTGGAAATATAGTTGAGAGGTGTCCTTGGTATATGATCTATGTGAGAGGATCAACTTGAGTATTCATGAAAGAGATAGGTTGGAGAGGTTCGATACAATGACAGGTTGACAAGTTATAGGTTAATGTGACAATGGTAGTGATAGTGATAGTGGTAGTGATTGTGGTAGTGATAGTTGGTCTACACTTATATTTTATGGCAGTAGGACGGGGCAAGGAAAGGGGGTTATATCCTCCTTCCGATTGGAGTCATAGAATCAGAGAGTTGGAGCTTCCTTCAGGTTGGATCCTAAGAATTAAGGGGTTGTATTCTCCTTATGGTTGGATCCATAGAATTCAGGGAGTTGTAGTTTCGTTCAGGTTGGATCCTGTAAATAGGGGGTCGTAGCCTCCTTCTAGTTGCAGCTAGAGAATTTGGAAGTTGGTGCTTCCAATGAATGCATTCTTTGATATATAAGAAATCATTTTGTGGTTTTCTCTCATTTGGGTTTCCACGTAAATTCTGGTGTACGCTGTACTTAATGTGCTTTTTTTGAAGTGATGTTTCTTATGTTTATACGATCATGATACACTAATGATATAATGATGATAAAATGATGATATACTATTAATTAAGTTGAATTTTACATATTGTGGTTAATAGTGGTAAAAGTGCTCATATTAATTCACCACCCCTTCTCAGTATTCCAACATACAGGTCCACACATTTCAATCTCCTCAACTTGGTGTATGAGGTATTGTTCTTGTGCATTGAAAAATGTCAGAGGTAGATACTTTTGCATTTCACACATTAGCTAAGGAATTTCTCTCCTCTAATATTTTATATTTTCTTTATGGATTTCTTTAGAAGATAACCACCTACACATGATATAAAAAAGAAAATAATAGGTTTCAACAACAACATATATACATTGCAAGTAAAACAAGTGTCAACAAGTTCAACAACAACGATTTTTCATATAAATCATTATTTACCGCATATATTTTCCAAGATCATATATAACTTGTTTTACATTGTTTGTTGTACTATGTTTTCATTGATGTCAAATGGTGTCATAGTGATGTGTTGTCATTGATATGTAGATGGATTGTGTCATTTATGTTGATTTCATCGATGGATTGATGTTTTATCATTGATGTAAAGGTTGATCATTGGTGTATCATTGTATCATTGATGTCTTGTCATGGTTGATAAGAAGTACCAAATGGATGAACTCCAAAGTGGTCCCATTATGGTGAAATCCCTCATGGAAAGACACTCTTAGATAAAATTCTCAAAGTGTTTCCCTTATGGTGAAATCCCTCATGGGAAGACTCTTTGTAAAGTCCAAATGGTTAAGTGGTTGAGTAATCCTAGCATCATGGTTAAGGAACCCAAGTTTTTTTAAAGAATCATGTAATGAATATGAATGAATATTGCAGTGAGACTATTGTATATGGATCGTACATTTCATTCCATTTTTGGAGATATGTGGAACCTCACATAGTTCTTAATAGTTATAGAGTTATGGCCATGTGAATATGGAGAACCCGTATGTGTGTCTAGAAGCCCCTAGAAGTTCAAAGAAGTAAAATTATTCTAGGAGCTCCTAGAAGAAGTTGACCAATCAAAGTGCTTAGTCAATGGTTAAGTGGTTGCAATAAGAAAACAATTAATAGTAAATTAGTTGCAACTAGAAGTGGAGATTTTACTATTTGTGGAAAAGTAGTTATAAGTGGACAACTGGTTAAAAGTGGGTTAGCCCCAAAAGAATGAAGTTAGTTAAAGTTGGTTAGATGATAACCCCTAGAGGAAGTTATTTGGATAAGTATAAATAAGAGAGCAAGGGTCCCTTATGTTGTGAATATCTTGAGTAGATTGAAGACATATTTTTTGTTAAAGGTTCATTGCAGGTACTCATGGACGCATCAAAAGTTCCGCAAGTCTGAGGTAGTAGGGAAGTTTGACGTTGAAAGTTTTGCAGTTTCAGAGAACCCTAGTTTTCTGAAGTTGTATGCAGGATGCAGTGGGACAGGGAGCGTACATATGTGGGATGAAGAAGGATAGGGTGTGTATGCTTGAAAATTCCAAGAAATACTTGAGTAGATGCTAGTGCCAGGTCATTGAAGTCTAAAGCAACTTCTGGATCAACATTCTATAGGTTCATATCTGCTACAGAGGTTTTGGTATGGGTACATATTGTCTTGATGTTCATATTTACTCATGGTATGGTGAATTCTTGAGGAATTATTTGTATGGTTGTTATGATGTTTGGATATGATAGATGTTGGTTGGCTTGCTGAGTGGTTATGTTCTGATGTGGTTGAGGGATTTCTATGTTGTGTGATGGTGTTATTGTAGGGATTTTGCACCCTGTAGGAGTTCAGCTCCCTTAGGTTCTACCAGTGCCTAAGACAAGAATAGAGACATAAACCAAGTATGTTCGTAGATATTATTCATACATGAAAACATCCAAATAAGATGAAATACTTACAAATATCAAAGAAATCATGCATGGATTGACAACATATCTAATATCATATCATAACACATAATTATACTAATTATCTACCAATGAATACATAAACGTTTATGAACAATTAGATAGAGGTAAACATATGTTATGTCTTATATTAATCAAAGAAACAATATTACAACTTACAAATGAGAATTTGATGCATTTGCCTCCTTCCAATCTCCTTTCCCAAGTCTTGCAACCAAATCACTAGAGTAACCTTGCTATCTCTTTCCCCCTCCATGCCATAGGAAATGGCTTGGTTCTTATAGGGATTTAGGGATAAGTCCATATATTTATCAGGACAATATTCTTGAGCTCATAATGGAATAATTATTGAAGCTAAACCCTGAGAAATTAGTGGGAGATCTCATCAGTCGAAACCAAATCCAAAAATAGAAGCTTCTAGGCTCAGTCGAGACCTATACACACAGAAAGAGGGATTGTTCTCTCCTTGGAAATCCATAGGGAGCAACTGACACTTTTGGTTGCACCCTCAATGAAGGAAAAGGATGACCAAACCCTTTGGTTCCCACCCCCCCCAATGAAGTAAAAATGCGACCCAACCCTTTTCAGTCGCACCCTTAATGAAGGATAAGAGAAAGCAAGTGGAAATTAGGTTAGAATGTCATGGAAGAAGTGGTGAATGTTGTTGGATTGGATAGGTTATATTTAGGTGATAATGACCTCATGATTAGGTGGAAAATAAAATTATAACATATGCCCCCTAAAGTGTCAGGTTAGAAGAGGTGTCTGATGGCTGAAACACTTTATAAATCAAGTCACAGAACTATGGGAAAAGAATATTGCATAAGAGAATTTCGAGTTCTGCATAAAAATATCACAGAGGAGGGCATACCCATGCTTGGTAAGAAAGAAAAGAGAATAGCCACCATAAATAAACTATGGATCCATGCATGACACAAGTGATGGGATGATGGCCACAACATAATACATTGTGGATCCATACAAAAACAATGATGATGCGATCATGGCCACAAAAGTATACATTGTGGATCCATGCAAGATGCAAGTGAAATCATAGCCACGACCAAGTACAAATGTGGATCTATGTGACTTCACACAAAGTAGTAAGATGACTCAATAACTGAGAAATCAGTGAAGTGCTCATGAATATTCTCCATTGCATCTTGGGAAAGAATATCATCTAACATGAGGGTGATCTTTCCCAATGTATTTGTATTTAATCAAAATGGTATGAATATACGACATGCGAATAAATGAGTTGAAGTCAAGAATGGTAGAATCCATCTGATTATGAGTCATTAATGTAAACCATTAAGAGATGCGAGGGAGTCCATTGATGATGATTATGGAACCAAATATACCTAGTAGAATCTACAAAGTTTGAATAAAGTATTTGATGTCAAACACACGTAGATTAATGTTGGTCAACTGAGAGGGGGGGGGTGAATCAGTTGTTACCGTGCTTAAACAATTATGCTTCTTTTAAACTCTTTGCTGAGACAGTAAATGATAATCACAATAATCCAGGGAAATAAACAATGGCAAATTCAGCATCAGTCACACATATGAGAAACACAGAGACAGATATTTCTTGAGGAAACCCATACAAGG
>SNQJ01S0058758.1:56516-66767 GCA_010110895.2 Picea sitchensis | reverse complement strand
ATTTTTTTTGGAAAAAGGGGAAAAAACTCAAAAATACAAAATTTTTAAAATAAAATAAACAAAAACAAAGTTAAAAATAAAACTAAAGATACAAAAAAAATTGAAAATAAAATATATGAAAAAGTATAAAAAAAAATTAAATAAATTAAATAAAACGTGATTTAAAAAAATAAAATTTAGAAAAAACAAACAAATTTAAAAAAGCTCAAAAAATTAAACAAAATCTAATTTAAAAATTCCTTGTTAAAAAAAATAAAATAAAAACAAACAAATGAATTAAGAATAAAAAACTTAAAAAAAAGAGAATAAATCTCATGTTGTTCTTCGATTGCTTGCTAAATATTTTTGTTCTACATACTATATTATATCTGGAATATTGCAAGTGGTATTATAGTTCTTTCCCAGGAAAGACTTTTGGGGTAATTTTTTTTTAGGGTAGAGACGTATTCCAATGTATTTAAGCTACATAGATCTGTCATTACACGCATAAACCCGCGTTCGAGGAGTAATACATGCATGTAATATAAGTGGTTCTTAAGCGCACATATGTTGAACACCCTTGTAACCCCTATTGGTACCCCTTCAAGTGGTAGCACATCAAACAACACTTGTATATGGATCAACCTAGGCATCCTAAATCTCTCCGTAGATAAACGGATCAATCGCCCGACTGCTATAGTTTCACCGAGAATAGCACTCAAGAAGAGACTCTCTAGTACCTATGTAGTCGGGTAGTATGACTAATGGTATGGTCTAGCCTCCTTAGTTGGTTCCCTGAGATATTGGTTCAAGTACGACTATTAGACCCCACACGTATATAAGAGAGCTATAACATAGGGAAAAGCCTTCACTGTAGACACCCGCAAAACCTAACCTTGGGATGACAACAACACATATATTTCACTACAAATTGGCCCCTATCAATTTTTTAGATGCAGAAAGACTCCCTACCAACATTTTTTATTATTGAGAATTTGGGAATTCTGCCACTGCAGAAGGAGTATAACTCCACGGGAGTTTAAAACAAAAGTCTATGGGCCATCAACATGCTTATTTGTAATCTATTCCATTTCATTCCTCTCATTATTCTGATCGTAGTGGTACCCTTCACTTTTAATCTTTTTTTCTCTATGGTCCCACTCCTTTCTGAGACACCCTTATTTGACACATATCCCATTGGACTCTTCTCGTTGTCTCGATCACCCTGGTACACCTCATTTTTTGTGGTTCCTATTTTTGTCCCAACACCTCATCTACTACTTGATTCGCTACCATGCCAACCAAATGAGATCAAACCACGACGATTGGGAGACTAGGTTTTCCAGCTTAGAATCGCACATGGGATCCATCCAGGATACCATAAGAACAAAATTCAAAAACTCCCTCCATGTTGAAGTCCAAGCAATAGTCCATGAAGCCATGCATCCATTCACAAGAGGTAAAAAGGCATATTCCAGGGAATAGGACTCTCAACATTCCCATTATGAGAATACTCATCCCTCCCACTCCCCTTGGAGTTCTCCACACTCTTGGAATAAGGTTCCCAAAGTTGACATGCATAAATTAGATGGATCCAACCCAGTAGGGTAAGTCTCTCAAATGGAACAATAATTTTCTCCATAATATTTGGAATCATGAGAACAAAATCCATGTAGGGTTTTTTTACCTGGATCAAGAACGATGGCAGTGGTGGTAGTGGCATAAGAAATGTTATCTAGGAATACCCACTTGGACCATGTTCACTAAAGTAGTTTGTTCCCGTTTTGATAGGGAGTCACATTTTTTGGGTAGAATCACAAAGTTGTGCCAAACTGGATCAGTCACAGATTTCATCACAACATTTTAATAGTTGGGTATCAAGACTGAGGGATTATCTTATTCATTTTACATTCAATGTTTTATCAGTGGATTAAAGGAATCCATATGGGCTCAAGTGAACATGCATCATCCTACTACCTGGTTGTAGGCATGCCAATTCATGAAAGAAGTAGAAACCATCCTTTAGGCCCCACCCATGAAGGATCCAATTCTCACCCATCCTCACCTCGATTCTCACCTAGCTCCGACACAAATAGTGAAGGTACAAAAGGTATCTCCAATATAAATGGAGGAACATAGAAAGCAAAGAATCTGCTACTATTATGATGAAAACTATTCACCAGGGCATAAATGTAGAGAACAAAAGTTATTCCAAATTGATGCATCTGTTTCCTCTCCTTTTAAAGACATCCCATCAAATGAGTCTCCTAACCCAAACGAGGCTCCACCAAGTTATCATTTTGAAGCTCTAGTTGTAACCCCTCTGGAACCAGAGGAGCTCATCATATCACTTCATTCCCTCTCGGGTATTTCAGTCCTGCAAGAATTGAAGTTCAAGGCATACATCAAACATCGTTCGGTGATAATATTGATTGATAGTGGTATCACCCATAATTTTATTCATTTTGGCTTGTTGATGAGATCCATTACTTTTTCCACCATGTTTCTAATTTTCAAATCCTCATCGCTAGTGGTGGTACTATGAAGTGTGGGGGTCTCTATGAGAATTTCAAAATCCAAACGGGTGATTATACTTTGAAAACACACATGTTCTCTATTTCCATGGGTGGTTGTGATAGTGTATTATGAGTGGAATGGATTCACACTTTGGGGTCAATCACAATGGATTATCAAGAATTATATATGATCTTCACCCAAGAAACTCACTCCTATACCCTCCACGGTCTCCAAGTGGGCTCTCCTGAAATCATCATCTCTCACAGGATGGAAAAATTCTTGAAGAAAAGACACCATGGTGTGATTTCTCAATTTAATGCCATCCAGGTCACTAAATGGGCCTCTCAGATAGTTCCTCCTAGCCTGCAGCTAATATTGGAAAAATACCTCAAGGTATTTGAGGTTCCCACAACCTTACCTCCCTCTAGGGGTGAGCATGATTAGAGCATCCCTCTCCTTCCGAGAAGTCAACCCCTCAATGTACGTCCCTATAGATATACATTTGCTCAGAAAAATGAAATAAAAAAATATGGTATAGGAATTACTGGCGGCATGGGTAAGTCTTCCTAGTACCAACCCATATTCTTCTCCAGTGGTGATGGTCTATAATAAATAAGGTACTTTGCACATGTGCCTTGATTTTCGTGCCTGTAATAAACTGAACATCAAACATAAGTTTCCCATTCTTGTCATTGATGATATATTGGATGAACTCCAAGGTTCCTATGTATTCACCAAATTAGACCTTCTCTCTAGCTATCATAAGATATGGATGAAGGAGGAAGATATTCCGAAGATTTCTTTCAGAACTCATGACGAACATTATGAATTATTGGTCATGCCTCTTGGCCTTTGCAATGCCCCATCCACCTTCCAAAGTCTCATGAATAAATTATTAAAACCTTGCCTTAAGAATTTTGTCTTGTTTTTCTTTGATGAAATCCTCATTTATAGCCACACTTGGTATAACTACCTTATGCATGTGGATAAAGTCGTTCACTTGTTGCAGGAAAACCATTTTTTTTTCAAACAGACAAAATATTCATTTGGAACCAACGACGTTGAATACTTGGGACATATTTTTAGTCGAGAAGGACTAAAATTGGACCCCAAAAATATCCAAGCAATGTAGGACTGGTCGCAACCGAAGACCTTAAAGCGCCTCAGGTGTTTTCTTGGTCTCACAGGATATTACAGGAAATTTGTCCACCATTATGGAAAAATTTCTATGCCATTAACTGACCTTCTTAAGAATAATGAATTTCATTGGACACCTTCTTCTGATAAAGCCTTCACAGAGTTAAAGAGGGCCATGTACACTAATCTTGACCTAGTAGCACCTGACTTGAAAAAAACCTTTGCGGTGGAATCAGATACTTGTGGCACTAGTATAGGCGTAGTTCTCACACAATATGGTCAACCTTTGGACTTTACTAGTCAAGTGTTGAGTGGACACAATATGGGAAAATATACGTATGAAAAAGAAGTGATGGCCATTCTCCATGCGATGCACACCTGGTGGCGATATATCTTGGGACGTCATTTTTAGATCAATACAAATCACCATAGTTTGAAATAATTTTTGGAGAAATGACTATCCTATCCAGAAAAAAATAAGTGGCCAACAAAAATTTTGGGTTATGATTATGAAATCATATACAAAATGGAAAATATAATATAGAAAGTTGATGAATTATCATAACAACATGAGGAAGCTAACTCCATATTTTCCTTATAATTATCGGTCCTTGATTGGATTGATGAAGTACACCATGAGTGGCTAATAAACCCGACTATATCCAAGTTAATATAGTGCTTTCAAGAGGACCCTAATCTTCCAAGCATTTACACTTGGCAGGACAATATTCTCCAATACAAGGATCGCCTCATTCTCTCACCCTGTTCAACACTCAAGCCAATGCTCTTAAAAATGAGTTTCACTTATCAGCTATTGCGGGTCACTCAGGATTCCAAAAGACATATTCTCGTGCCCGTCATTCTTTTTTTTTGTCTGAAATGAAGGATATCCTTGACTTTGTCACAAAATGTGAGGTGTGCCAATTTAATAAAGGTGAAACTATCAAGTCTCCAGGTGCCCTAGAACCCCTACCCATCCGAGCTTCTATATGGACAGAAATATCCATGGATTTTATAGTGGGTCTTCATAAATATGGGAACAAGTTCGTCAATATGGTGGTGGTTGATCTCCTCTCTAATTATGCTAATTTTTGTTCCTTTCCCCACTCTTTCACCCCAACACTCGTAGAACAAGTTTTCATGGATCATATTTTCAAGCTACATGGCATGCCCACCTCTATTGTATCCGATCGTGACCCCACTTTCACAAGAACATTTTGGAAAGAGTTATTTAAATTTAAGGGAACCCAACTAAACATGAGCGCAACCTATGACCCCCAGTCTCATGGTCAAACGGAAGTGGTAAACAAATGTCTGGAAACCTACTTGCAGTGTTTTTGTTTGGACAAACAATACCCGTAGGTGCAATGGCTCCCCTTGGAAAAATTGTGGTATAATACTTCCTATCATATAACCACTAAAATGACCCCATATGAAGCAGTGTATGACCATAGGTAGTGACTATAGGTGGGAATTGGTCATACACTACTTCATATGGCCCAAAATTGCATGAAGCAACAGGTGAACCAACATCGTTTAGAAAGGGTTTTTCAGCAAGGTGATCAAGTGTTTCTCCAGCTCCAATCATACTAGAAAAAATTTCTAAAATCCCAGGGACATTACAAGCTAGAACCAAGGTTTTATGGGCCCTAACATATCATCAAGAGTATTGGCTCAATGGCCTACGAATTGGCCCTTCCCGCAACTTCCAAAATCCATTCGGTGTTCCATGTTTCTTGTCTGAAGAAAGTGGTGGGACAAAATTGAAGGTTCCAAACCATCCTTACAGAATTAGATGAAGAAGGCTAGCTTTGGCTCCAACCAGACATTGTCCTCAATCACCATGAAATTCATCTATGTGGCATAACAATTAAGGAAGTGTTGATCCCGTGGAAGGACACATTGCCATAGGGTGCGACCTAGGAACCAACGACCATACTTCAACATTTTCTGCACCTACAACTCTGAGGACAAGGCTTCTTTTGAAGGGGGAGGGAATGTTAGGATCTGATCCTAACCCTCTCCATAGGTCATTACTTAGTAGGATATTTTTTCTATGTAATAAAGGATGACATTAGTTAATAAGGCCTAATAAATAAAGGAGATTAAGTCAATGTAAGAAGACCTAATAGAAGCTTCCGCTTCTAAAAAGATCTTCCTCTAGAAGTTTCCTTTGAAGGTAGAATTAGTATAAATAAGACTAGGAGGCATTGGATATCTTTGTCTTCAATATTATCGTAATATATCTCTGCTCTGCTGGAGGTTTCCCCCTTGAATAGGCAAGTGAACATTGATATCATTAATAAAGGTTCTTTTTCTAGTGTTATTATGGTATTATTATGATATTGTTCTGGATATATCATTGTTGCTCTGCCATTTCTTGCTAAATATTTTTGTTATGCATACTATATTATATCTAGAATATTGCATGGCCTTGTTCTCCAAATGTTGTTGGATGCCTCATGTGCCACCATGGGTTTAGTCATCCACTACACTTATTCCAGGAGGAAGTATTTGGTCTCCCTTGTCCTTGTTTGACTAGGTCCTATCACCCAGTCTTTTACACCTAGTAGAATGATCTCTTTCATGGTTTCCTTTCTTTTCTTAAGGACCGACTCTCATACACTGACCATTAATCTTCTTTTTTTTTGTGCATAGGATATGGAACTGATTGTCGGCCTCTCATACTGCCCTTTATGCTATGTTACTGACTCTATGGGTCATTCTGGTTGGTTGTTTCCCCATACCTATTTTACTCTTGGGTAGGTTGTTGGTCAGAGGGATGACCTTATTCTCAATGGTAACCCTGTGTATTTCTAAGTCCATGACATGAAGCTAAAACTTGTACACTCTTCTCAAAGAACTCCCAGATGAAAAGAAGAGGTAGGTAAGGCTAACCTCTCTTTCTGAGGGTCTGAAAATGGTCACACTCCTTAGTATATAGAAGGAATGGCCCAAGGTGGAGATGAATCCCTAGGTTCTCCATGTCCAATCCACCCTCAAATTAATAGAATCACAAGAGAGCTCAAAGAAAACACCAGAGAAAATTATATGATAGACAATGATGGACCGGTATGAATTTTTTCTCTTCCTCTTAAAGAGAGGGCTCCTTCACCGCAGAGTTAAGTAACCCTCCTACTTCCACTTTCACCCATAATTACGCAAGTTGATCCAGATCACTCTAGTCTTGTGACTGTTATATCTGATCATAATGGCTCCAAAGGTGTTTAAGTTTGATTACATCATCATCCCACAAAAAAAATTCAATTGAACTACCGTTGGATTTTGATGCAGGATCATTATTATCTCGAATGTCGTCACCCAACAATAAATTTCCACCTTTCCGATTTGAAAACGTTTGTATAGTTCCACCTCCATTTGAACTGGCTCTTGTCCAACCACCTGGAGGATATATATTTCTCATGTAGATGTGTGGGTCTATGATATACCCACTGATGGTACACAAGTTCCCACACATGTCCTTGCATGTGGAAGAGGATTTTCTATTATATTTAAACGTGTTTTGTTTTCTTGGACTTCGCTTGGTCCCACTTCTTCCCATAGCCTTTGGGTTTCATTAGGGGTTTGTTCCACCACCACGTTAGCTATAAAATAAACCACCAAGTTGGAATTTCTCTCGACATGACTTGGAATTATGGTTGAGGTGCCACAGATGACAAGAGCTACCTCAATGAGATCAGATGACAAAATTGGTATGTAGTTACTTCGTTTATGATTTTCCTTAGAGTTGAAATAAGGAATTTTTATTCCCCTTATAATATGAGTGATGTGTACCCATAATATGTTGCCATTTTTAATCACGAGAGAAGCTCCGCAAGATTGGACTCATTGTTTTTGTTATGCCCAATTATGGTGGAAAAAAGGCTTACGATTTACCTTGAGGAATCTTGGAAGAGGCCATCGGGTCTTGCTGGGTAGGGATTTCCCTTAGAGGCCTCGTCAAAGTGAAATTTTAGGAAACCCGATCGAGTAGGCTCCCAACTCTCCCTTATCTTATTTTTCTAGGTGAGAGAAGTTGATGGTTTGAGTAGAATATTACTTTGATAGATGTTCCATTTATTAAAAAACTCTCTTTCATTCCCCTTTTCTACCCAGTATTTCCTCTACCAAGGCACCATGGAAATAGTTTCTAGAATGTTTGTGAGGATTCCTTGCCACATCTGGTCTGGATGGATATGCTAGTGTTGGAGGATCCTTTTAATTCTTTCCTTCCATAGATTATAGAAGAGAAATCCAGGGAACAAGGAACACACACTGTTGAGAATTTGATTATGGTAAGGATCCATTTGCCACTATTATATTGTTTTTATTATGTCATGTATGGTTTTGTCTATAGTGTGAAATAGGAGGGCTCCTTGATCCCATATATTCGAGAAACATTTGCAATATTTTAGGACATGGTTCAGAGTCCCACTCCTGACAACACATTAGGAAAATATATGGTCCTTCAAATCCTCTCTTTAAAATTTTATCCCAGGTTAAAGCATTTTTATTGACCTATTAGGGACCTAACCTCCCTAAACCCTCATGTAGGTAGAGTAATATATTTCCATGTAATAAAGGATGATATTAATAAAGCCTAGCAACAAGGAAGAATAAGTCAAATGTAAGAAGACTAAATAGGATCTTTTTCTTCTAGAAGGATCTTCCTCTAGATTGTTCTTTTGGGTAGATAGATTTAGTATAAATAGGAGTAGAGGGTATGCAAAGTTTTGTCTTAAGTATTATTATAATAGATAACTGATTTGCTAGAGTTTTCCCCCTCGAAGAGACAAGTGAACATTGTTTCCTATCAATAAAGGTATTATTTTGGTGTTTTGGTTTCATCTATTGTGTTGTTCCGCTATTATTCTATACAATATTTTTGTTTCAACCATTATAATAGATTTGGTACCTTACAAGTGGTATCAGAGAAATTTCCTTGGAAAAAAATTGTGGGTTGTTTTTTTCTTCATGGTAGAGATGTATTTCGACGTCTTAAAGCTACAAAGATTTGTCGTTCATCACATAAAAATATGGTGAGGGAAGCATACATGTAGGAACTACAGGTGGTACTTAAGAACACATTGTTGGCCACCCTTATAACCTATGTTGGTACAACATTGAGTGGTAGCGCATCAAACAACACCTATATATGGATCTGCTTAGATATCCTGAAGCCCTCCATAGATAAACCAATAGGTCACTTGACTACTATAGTGCCACTGAGAAAAACACTCAGGAAGATACTCTCTAGTACCTGGGTAGTCGGGTAGTATGGCTAAAGGCACCATATAGCCTCCTTAGTTGGTTCCATGAGATATTGGGATGAGTATTACTGTTTGACCCCACATGTGTATCAAAGATCTATAGCATAGGGAAAACCCTTGTTTGTAGAAACCCTGAATACCCTAACCCTTGGGATGACAACAAACTGTTGACGCTTGAATCCCTTAGGATCGAAATGACAACCTCAAAAGGATATGAATCCTCCTACATTTTTATAGAGCTGGTACTCTTCTTTGGGTTATGATATTCTTAATAATTTCAATATCAAGAAATAATATAGGACCTTAAGATAGTCCAATCTCTTATGCTCAAAGAAAGATTAAAATACTGAAAAGTTAAAAATAATATTTATAAGATAACATTCTTGAGAATTAAACCAAGAATATTAGACATCACACATTATAGGAAATAAACAAAATTTCCTCACATCCATCATACTGAAAATAAATATTTTTGATCACATTAAAATAAAATAAAATGGTGTGGATGCATAAGAGAAATTTTATAGAGTAAATGCTTGTATAGCTAAAAAGAATATTATGATAGATCAATTTCAAATACTTTATACTCAAAACTCAAGAGCTATAAAATACAATTGAAACTAACCCCGAATTAGTTCTATGGAATTTCTCAAAAATAATAAATTATGTTACAAAGCTTTTAAATTTAAAGGCGTTTGTCCAAAGGACTGGGATTAGGGTTCCCGCAGAACATAAAAGAAAACATATACAAGAAGATATGATGTAGAAGGAATAAAGTGGTCGGATGTTGAACAACATAATCTAGAAAGAACACAAAGAGAATGTTATCAGAATTTGGTTATACCTTTCTATTCAAAGAAGGAGAATAACTAGATGAAAACTGATAAAGAAAGAAGCATGTGATCAACATAGACTTACTATGATGGTGTCTCTCTAAATATTGAAGGTGCCAACGAGATAGGAGAACTATTCTGCAAAGTAATGACTCTTTTGTTATGAATAAGATTATCGACACACCAGGTGATGATGTGATTGCATTCAAAAACTTCTGGAACACATCCCGCGAGAACTATTCCTCATGCCCATATCTTTTTGTCTTCTCTATACAAAAAAATTGAGTAATACCAGTAGGAGTGGGACCAATGAGAATTTTTATCTTCCCTAGAAAAGAGGTTCAACATATCCCCACAAAACGATTTTTTTCTCATGGCAGTCCCAACGAAGCTCATCATATTTTCTTGAAATATTATTTTACACAGTAAAATGAAATTGAGTTATATTTCTTTTTATGGAAACATTAACTCAAATAACTATTAATAGCCTTGGTAACAACATAATTAATTAATGA
>SNQJ01S0058758.1:31338-56506 GCA_010110895.2 Picea sitchensis | reverse complement strand
CCACGTAAAACACTGGTGTACTGTGCATGTGTGTGATTGTTTATTTATTACTGCTCATTATTGGATAATAATTCTACATTGATATAACATTTGAAGAAAAAGGATTATAATTACGTTATTACTAATTCACCCCCCCTCTCAGTCATCCAACAGAACTAGGGTTCAATGCTAAAGAGCGCACCAACAAAAACCCTAACTACCGACCCTTTCAACAACACCTGCGAAGCAGATGAAGTCTCACTTGAGGTAGAGGTAGGGGTGGTTGTAGGACTCCAGTGTTTTCAACCTTACGTGGGACACAAATATTTGATTACAATATTCTATCAAAGCACTTAATAGTTAGCAGTTACAGTTCATTAGTATTTAACCAGTATCTACTTCATAGTTAAAACCTTAATCACAGAGCATCACAGTATTCACCCAGATCTAATATATTCAAGCACTAAGCACATTCATATAGGTTAGATTTAGCATTCATCCATATTATTAAGAACAAAGAATCAACAGATATATCTATCATTTATCTATGCCAAACCACTAATCAAGTAAACACATAAACACATCAATAAATCACACAAAGCATAGCAGCACAGGATATACATGGTTCACCCCAGTCTGGGGCTACACCCACAAACTCTTCTTCTTCTTTATTGTCTTTTTCCAATCATATACATGCAAAGAGCCACAAAATCCTACTCCGCATAGGACATGAGATCTGCACGCACTCTACCATATTCTCCTTCCTCGAGCTAGGTTATAGCACAAAGCTTCTACTCAATCTCCTTAAAGTCACTTTCACTTAGCCTTCCAAGTCCCACACAGCATGCACGGAGCATTTACAATTATTACTTGCACTTATCACTTAGTATCACACACTTTCCACTAACTTGCATCACCTATATATCTATTTATATATTACAAAATGGGCCTAAACAAGGGAAGAGACAATGGGATAACATCCCCATACCTACTACATAATACCAAAACCCAAAAATCCTTAAAATGGGGTCGAGATCCCGCGATATCCGCTTCAACTTGTGGTCTACTTTCGATAGCCTGTCGAAGTCCCAAAATAGGTCAAACATGAACAATGTTCCTTAAAACTTGGTCAAGGGCCAACATGCCCCCAACATTCACTTATGACTCATCTCGAGTCACTCTGATCTAGGTAGCTATGCTTCAAAAGCCTCGATCTTGGATCGAGTTGATTCGACCTGTTGCTATGCCAAGGCTTCCTACTCGATGAACGCTTGGATAACTACTTCGTTGACGGGTCCTTCTAATCATTGTTCAGCTGTAGTTATGACTTTTTCTAGTTTTTCTCTTCAGCCTTCAATCTTTGCGAACAGTTGGAAAGCCTCATCTTATATTGGTTAGAGCCTCTAAGTCACTTCCATGACTCTGCTCTGAATGGCATGGACCTGTTATTGAGTAGTGCATTGTTCTTGGGATCGATTCATCCTCTTGACTGCTGACAGGAGCTTCAAATATCCCTGTATTGTCCCTGCTTGTTGCTTTTTCTCTTGGATTTGTGACTCCAATGCCTTCAGTTCAAGGTCTTCAATGAGTCGCTCATAAGTATGGGCACTGTGGTCACTAATATTTTTACATTCCATGGTGAAGGCCTTGATTCTCTCAACTATGCTTCGAGCAGTTTCTTCTCTTTGATATCTCACATCCTACGAAGTGTTGGGCACTGTTCGTAGCTCCAGATATGCAATTCTCTATTGAAGTTGTTGGATAGATTCCTCAATTTGCACTACTTGCTGCTCTACTGGTTCTTCTACTTTTTTCTCTAAGACTAGAGTGAAGTTCTCTACTAACGACTTCTTTGACTCTGAGCTACTCTGCAAGCAACTACTCTTTCTCCTACTGGATTTGCACTCTATCTTCTTCAAACTTAGTTTGGAGGGTAACCTTCTCCTGTTGCGCAACTCGACGTGTCTCTATGACTACTTATTGCACTTGCTTTAGGGCCTTTGTCACTTGTTATGTTTCTTCTTATGCACGATGAAGGTGAGCTTTGATCGCATCAGCTAGCCTGCAGATTTGGGTAGGTTAATCTCCCAACTCTGGTTCTTCTGATGGTGGGGTCATAGTGGATACTACACGGATGGAGTGAAGGGCATGTTGTACCCCTATCAACTCTATCGCGATTCTATCATACAATGCTTCTTTCCTGGCTTTGTTGTTCTGCAAAATGTTCTTTGAATCATCTAATATGACTGCGATGATGAAATCAAAGTCATCGACTATGAGTAAAGTCTGAAGCTTCAGCTTTCTTTCTTTGTATTTCTTCCACGATGTAGGTTTAGTGGGGAAAACCTTCCTTTTCTTTGATGGATCTGCATCATCAAGGGGGTTCCATGGTGGGATTACTTCGCCTTGCTCCTTCTTATCTTCTTCCCTTTCTTTTTCCTCTTTCTCCTCTTTGTCCACTTCATCACCTCCTCCTCCTCTAGGTGAATTTGAGGCAGTCTCTTCTGAGGCGCTACTCAGTTCCTGTACATCTTCTTTCTTCTTCCTTCTGCTACTGTTGGGTGCATTATACTCTTCGTAGGTAACTATCGGGCTTCCAATGGGGTTTGTGTCGAACAATTCTTCCTTAGCAATTGGTATAAGGAACTCTGCGGGCCATTCCTTAGTGATTTCTTCCAGGTCCTCCTCGGTGAGATTATAGTATGACTTAAGCTCTTCTTTATTCTCATCTGCATGTGCGGTGATATATATGAAATTCCTATCTGCACGAAACTTCATAAGGGTTCTGAACCTATACAAATTGTTCGATGTCATCCAGGGGAATGATTCGATAGCCATTTTTAGCTGCAGGTAGTAGGTATGGAATACTACGTTCGACTGCCACTATTTTTCCATGTTGCTCGAGTACCAGAGCATGCTAAAATTTGCAGCAAGTGGTTGAAAAGACTCAATGTCTGGGAAGGTCTCACCTTCCATCATATCCCAAGTTGTAAACGCAATGAGGATAAAAAATTAGCTAAAGTGGAACTCATAGCGTTGATCCTGAGCTTCGCATAAATTGACTTCTAGCTGGTTGACTAAGTACTTCGCCCAGTTCATCTGTAATTCCTCCATGTACTTTCCTGTGAGGTCAACCACAAACCCTGTGACCTGTGTGAGTCTTTTCTTTTGGACTAGCTTACCAACAATCAACTGACAGGCAAGGCACACATCACCATTCTGAATAGAGGATACCTTGTAGCCTCACATCCCCTTCTCTACATTGCCATAGATGTATTTGATCCTCTGTGCCAATGCACGATCTGTAGCCTTCCCTGGGTAGAAGTCATGTGGATCGGGTCCCTGCATGCTCAATCCAATGATCCTATGGATCAGCTCCAGATCAACGGTAATACACCTGTCTAACCATAAATAACTGTCATGGAAGCATGACAATAAGATCTTAACGCACACATTAACCTCCTGGTGCCTTCCATAGTGTGGAATATTCATCACATTCAAGAGGGTGGACTGTGCGAGGTTCATGGTCCATGGTTGAGGAATGATATTCGATTTCTTTCCCTTCATCTTAGTCAAGTACTTGTGAGGCACGAGCATTCCATAGGTCTTGCAGTCCCCTAGATTATAGTCATTGATCTTCAAGGTTGGAATCCTCTCCAATTGTGGTCTGACTGTGCGTATCCCCTTCGGGAGGTACGTCGTGATGACTGTCTAGTCGAAGTCCCTCGGGACACTTTCCCGATTCACCGTGCCGACTAGAGGTGGGATGTAATCAGGCAGAACATATGGGATTAACTTCGCATTCACTAATTCATCTCTGTGCTTGGTTATTTTCTCATCTGTAATGCGGGATGGTCCAGATACACGAGCATTTGAATGGGAGGCTTGTACTCCTCACATTGATAAAGCTTGAACTCCTATGGACATCACTCTCTCTACCATAAGATTGATTAGAAATTCTTTGATGACTTTCTCTGCGGCGCTGAGCTCATCCGACATGCACACTTAGATCGAATAACTTGGGTGAATGAATGAGTGCTCAGAGAAATAGAATAAGTGTCGATCTCACTAATCACAGTGCGGTAGCAATGATTTGGCTAGGATACAATTTGCGAAAGTGTTCTCGATGCAACAATTGATGGAATAAGTAGACGACAGTGTAACAGATCTCTCCAATGGACAAGAGGCCTTCATCAATGCAGTTCAGTCCATTACGGTGTGGTCCCAACGGTTATAATGATGTCAATGACTATATTTATTTTCCATGGTGAAGTGCCATGTTCTGTTGTTCTGATATCTCGACGAAGTTCCAGTTTTGCAAATCTTCCTTCTGCGAAGTCCCTTCTAGAACATTCTACAACTTATCTATCTTTTCTTTCTTCTTACTGAGATTTCTAGCCTTTTTCACTGTAATATGTGTTACTGGGTTCCTCTTTCCATTATGATTCTTATCTCCTCTTGGCATAATAACTTTGTGTGGTTGAGATTCTTTTGTAGGTTTCAAGGGAAATACTTCTTCTCTGTCTAGGGTAGGTGCTTCATTCTTCTATGAGTCTTCTTTTTTTCTTTCAACTTCGACATCCAGGTTTCTAGTTCTGAACAAATTTGATATGTTCTCTTGTTCTTCAATCAAGTGCACTATCCTCCTAGTCATGAAATCTTTTAATTCTTTCTTATTTTGTTCTAATACTTCCTCTTCTTTTCTTCTGGCATGATCTTTCTCAATCCAAGTTTTTCGTAGTAATATATAAAACGGGGCGTTGTTCTCAATAAATTTAACAACCTCTAATTATTCCTTTGTCAAAGTTTTATGAGCACTCATATATGTCTGGGTAAGTCTTCCACATACGGTTATCAATTTTCCTCTAAATAATCCTATTCCTCCTAATGAAGGAATCATAGTAGGCTTTCCCAAAATTTCCCAAGTTCTTTCTCTCATGATATTCACCTGTGTTTCCTAATCCAGAACACAGTCAATGTTGAAGTCTCCTATTCTTTTTTCTATGCACTTTTTTTCTTTGAATATCTCAGACAAGTTGATATTTCGGTGATCATTCAAGGTTTATTTCATTTGCAGTAATACAATCTCTAATTCTTTCTGGGGTTCTGTCATAGTTTCAGCTTCTTGACCTTTCTCAGGGTTTTCTTGTCTCATATTCATTCTTTCAACCTTAGCAATAATTCTAGGGAAATCCAAAACTTCATGATCCATAGCTTGACAACAAAGACAACTAGGTGTTTTACCAGGGCATTCCTTAGAAACATGTCTTAGTCTTATGCAATTATAACAAAGGGTTAATATTCTTTTTCTTTGAAATGATCCCCAACCTTTCTTGTACTATGCACTAGGATCATAGTAGCTAACCTAAAAAAAATTCTTTCTAGGTTCTTGCATCCATTTGTTAGTCCAAACATTCTTTCTATGCATATGAATAACATATCTTTCATTATTTCTATAAGATCTACTCATCTCAAACCTTCTCTCTTCTAGCCATGCCCTACTTTTTAAGATAGGAATTTTTTTATCAAACATACCTAGATCCATACTTTTGAAACAAAAATTTCCACTTATCTTTCCTTTTTCAATAAATTTTTTTCACTATTCTTACCTTTGACAAAGCACAAATCCTTTAGATCTTACCTCTTTTCTTCTGATCTAACTTCTCCAGAGATTCATAAGTCAATTAAAATACTGTCACTAGGGAAGCAAATCTATGCACACAACTTTCTCTTTTTTTATTAGTTCCCAACAATCACAGTTTCAGGTCGGATATTGTGCACTTCAACAGGAGATCTATGCGCAGATCTTCTCTTTTTCTTTAATTCATTTCCCAACATTCACAGTTTCAGGTCCCGGCATCAGAACCATTTGTTGGAATAGGGGCAGACCCAGGGTTTAATGCTCAAGAGCGCACCAACAAAAACCCTAACTACCAGCCCTTTCGTAAACACCTGCGAAGCAGATGAAGTATCACCCTAGGTAGAGGCAGTGGTGGTTGCAGGACTCCATTGTCTGCAACCTTAGCTGGGACACAGATCTGTGATTACAATATTCTATCAAATCACTTAGCAGTGATAGTTCATTAGTATTTAACGAGTATCTACTTCGCAGTTAAGACCCTAATCACAGAGCATTGTAGTATTCACCTAGATCTAATATATTCAAGCACTAATCACATTCACATAGGCTAGATCTAGCATTCATCCATATTATTAAGCACAAAGCATCAACATATCTATCTATCATTTATCTATGCCAAAAAACTAAGCAAGTAAACACATAAACACATCAATACATCCCACAAATATAGAAACACAGGATATACATGGTTCACCCCTATCTTGGGGCTACATCCACCAACTCTTCTTCTTCTTTATTGTCTTATGCCAATCATCTACATGCACAGAGCTAGAAAATCCTACTCTGCATAGGACAAGAGATCTGCGTGCACTCCGCTAGATCCTCCTTCCTTGAGCTAGGTTACAAAACAAAGCTTCTACTCAATCTCCTTACAATCACTTGCACTTAGCCTTGCAAGTCCCACACAACATGCACGAAGCATTTACAACTATTACTTTCACTTAGCACTTAGCATCACACACTTGCAACTAGCTTACATTGCCTAGCTATCTATTTATACATTAAAAAATGGGCCTAAACATGGGTAGAGCCCATGGGGCGACATCCCCATACCCTTTACATAACCCCAAAACCCAAAAATCCCTAAAAAGGGGATGAGATCCTGTGATCTTCTCTTCGACTTGCGCTCCGCTTTTGACAGCATGTCGAAGTCCCAAAATAGGTCAAACATGACCAAGGATCCTCAAAACTTGGCCGAGCTCCAACGCTTATACATGAGTGAATGTAAACTAATTCAAGGGAGAGAATTCATGAGTCCAAAGTTCTGTGAACATTAAAACCAACTAATTATGGTAGTACCAAGAAAGGGAAAAGAAGGGATAAAGAGAAAACGAAAAAAAGGAAAATATAGAAGGGGGAAAATAAAAGGTAATAAAAGAGGCAGGAAAATAGAATAAGGGAATGGAAAAATAGCAAAAGGGGTTCAACAACTGGCTCCAACTGTGGGATGATAACCCCCTATGGGTTGTCAAAAATGCAGAATCGCATGAACAATTTTTTTTATCCTTGGGGAAATGGATTCTAATTAGTAAGGATATACAGAATAAAATGAAAAAAAAATTACAAAGAGAAGAGAAAGTTTTAAGTGAATTCTTTTTTCAAGTGTCTCCCATTGACAGGAAACAATAACATTTTTCCCTTCATATATTTGAGCATATATGAATTGAATCCCAGGATTTTCTCAATGATATATGGCCTGATCCAGAGGGCTTCAAATTGTTTGTGCATTGACGACCTCTCCATAGCTTTGTTCCAGAGTAACACCAGTTCACCTTTTTGAAAACAATTCACTGTTGCGCTTTGATCAAAATATCTTTTGACATTTTGCTTCCTCTAAGATGTTCTATGCATAGCTTCACTTCGTTCTTCTTCCAATCTCAATAATTGATTTAATCTCTTTTGCATAGGAGTAATATCTTCAATGTCCTCTATGTTAACTGCATAAGTCAGGGCATTTAGTTCAAGGATGATTGGCATTTTTTCTTCCTTTCCGTAAACCAACATATAAAGAGACATCCCAATACTGCCTTTTGGAATCATTCTGCTTGCCCACAAAGCATCTATCAATTTTAAATGCCAATTATTCTGATTTTGATCAATAATTTTCTTTAAAATATGAAATTGTGTCTAATTGGTAAATTCGACAAGACCATTCTCTTGTGGATAATAGTTCAAGGATTGTCTCATAACAATTTCATACTCTCCACAAAATTTTGTAAATTTTGACCCGATGAAAATTGCGCCATTGTCAATAATGAACTTTTCTCGAACACCAAATCTTGATAAGATATTATCCTTAAGAAACTTAATTAACTCATAAGAATCAATCTTTTTCAACGTGATTTCCTCTTTCCATTTAGTAAAGTAGTCCATAAAAGTAAGAATATATATATTCCCCTTACTCGATTTTGGATTTATTGATCCAATGGCGTCCACTCCCCATTGGGTGAATGGTTGGTCTACAGATATGGGTTGAAAAGGCATTGCAGACCTCTTCATTTTCCCTCAAAATTGTTGACAAGAAAGACATTTTCTCACCGTAGGGTATGAGTCTCTAAAAACTAATGGACAATAAAATATGGCTCTTATTATTTTATGCGCTATAGCAGTAGGTGCAAAATGCCCTCCATATATGCCTTCATGAAATTATTGTATTAAATTTTGATCTCTCTTTTAATCACCACACCTTAATAACATGCCATCATAATTCCTTCTGAATAATATTTCCACAATCAATACATAATGGTTTCATTTCATCTTTACTGCCCTTCTTTCCTTTGGAGTCATGGTAACAAGAAATTTTCCATATTTCAAGTAAAACAAAATATATTTATACCACTCAGAACTAGATATAGGATCACCAATTGAAACTACTAAAATAATTCCATCCAAACCATCACCACTAACAATGAGCTTATATAATCCTTTCCCTTTGACTTCCTTCAAAGTCTTAATTTTAATGTCATATTCTTGAAACTTTTCCAGCCAGTTTTCCCATTTCTCTTCTCTCAATTTTTTGTTTAAAATAATCTTCACTAGAGAAGATGGAACATATGCAATGACATGAGAATTTAATATATAAATATGAAAATGTGCTACATCCTTTACAAGATATAGGTCTCGTTTCTCCAATTTCAAATATCTTAATTCATAATCATGGAGAGTCTTTCTCATGAAACTAATTGTTAGCTCTTCACCCTTGGAATTTCTTTGAGTAAGAACATATGCCACAATAGTTTATGTTGCAAATGGATACACGATGAAATCTCTTTGGAAATCCAGACTAATGAGGACTAGGGTTGTAGTGATTTCATTTTTTATGTTATTAAATGCTTCATGTGTGTTTGAAGTCCATTCAAACCTATGATCCTTTCTCAATAATAAATTGATCGATTTTACAATGCTTGCATAATCGAGAACAAATATTCATACAATTTTTTTTTTCCAAAAAATTACTAGACTTCTTTCTTAGATGATGGAGGGTTGAGTTCATTTATAGCTTTAACCCTCTCTCCATCAATATAAATTCCTTGTTTTCACACAATATGACCCAATAAATTTCCTTCACTCACAACAAACAAACATTTATTTGGATTTAAAGAAACTTCATATAATCTACATATTTCAAATACTTTCCTCAGATGATGAATGTGCTAATTTATCATATTTTAATGGACTTTCAAATCATCTTTCTATTTCTCCATGAATTTCCCTATCAAACCTTCAAAAGTGTGGTCCATATCCCTTTGAAAGGTAGCTCCAACATACTTTAATCCAAAGGGAATTCAAGCATATGTGTATGTCTCCCAGGGAGTTATGAAAGTTGTGTTCGCTTTGTCTTCCTCTATAACCAAAACTTGATTGAATCTAGAGAAACCATCCAACATGGTGTTGAAAAACACGATCGCAGAGCAACAAAATAAGAAAAATGCGGAAATAAAACATAGAAGATACACAATACAATAGAGATAGATATACATGGCTCACCCATTATGGGATACGTCCACCAAATAAATTTCCAGGTCCATCCTTTATTATTATCCATCAAATGAAGGGATACAACCTACAACACACCCATTGTAACTTCCTCTTCTTTCTCTCATAGTCTCCTCTCTCATAATACAATACACAATGATACATATCTACAATACAATTCCCTCATAAAAGAGGGTTACCTTCTAGGGAAAAAAATCCTAACATAACTTCTACTGTCATATATGTGACCTTATAATGTTACTTTCTAGGGAAAAATCCAACATAACTTCTCATCAGCCATATGCACTTATAATGAACTGTCCATTTACTATGAAATTACAATACATTTACAAGGCAATTTCTTTATGGGCTTCACCCATTGTGTCAGGGACCGCTGGCACCTAGACACCATAGGGGAACGCCTGTGGAGGGGTGTATGGGCTCGTATAGTCTTCATGGGGTATAAACACGACTTAAAACAAAGACCTCTGACTCAGGAAGATAATCAGGCTCCATAACCAACAATATTTCACTTGGAGGCTGATCACAACAAATCCACCATTGTTGTACTTAATGGACTATGATCTACCTTGGACCTGGAAAATTTATCATCTTCACCTTTATTCTTGAATACCAATTGAAACTGAGCATGAACTCAATTTCTCCCTGGTTTATCCCTTTGTTAACATGTCTGCAGGATTCTGGATAATGTGTATGTTTTCCAAATTCAAATGTCCATATTCCAAGACAGATCGTATGATATGGTACCTAAGTTGTATATGCTTAGTCTTCGAATGAAAGGCTGAGTTATTTGCAATATGAATGTCACTCTCGCTGCCACAATAAAAACTGATATTATCTTGCTTCTTTCCCAATTCCTCCATAAACCTTTGTAACCAAATCATTTCTTTACTAGCCTCTGTAGCAACAACATAATCTGATTATGTTGATGAAAGTGAAACAACCTTTTACAGTTTCTAAATCCAACTTATTATTGTTCCACCTACAGTAAAAGCATATCCTGTGGTTCTCCTCCTGATATCTTTATCACCTGCCATATCTGAATCAACATGTCCCTCTAGAAAAATGTATGAACCTCCAAAACATAATGCATGAGTAGCAGTAACTCGAAAATACACGAGAATATTCCACTTTACTGCATCCCTATGTTCTTTACCTATATTTTTCATATACCTTCTCATAACTCCCATTGCATGTGCAATATCTGGTCTTATGCAAACCATCACATACATCATGCTACCAACTGCCGATGAATAAGGGACATTGGACATGTATTTTATCTCCTCTCATGTCTTGGGACACATTTCCTTAGTTAATCTGAAATGGCTGGCCAAAGGTGTACTAACTAGTTTTGCATTCTGCATTGTAAACCTCTCCAATACCTTCTCTATGTGCTCACCTTGAGATAATGTCAAATTGTGATTTTTTCTATCTCTTGTTATTCTCATACCAAGGATTTTCTTTGCAACACCCAAATCCTTCATCGCAAATGAATTAGCTAGTTAATTATTGAGCACATTTATATCCTTCATATTAGACCCTGCAACAAGCATGCCATCTACATGCAATAGCAAGATAATATAGCTTCTATTTTCTAGTTTTTTAAAATAAACACAGTGATCAGAATGACATCTACTATAACCTTGTTATGTCATAAACCTATCAAAATTCAAATACCATTGCCTTGGATATTTCTTTAGGCCATACAATATCTTCTTCAACCTGCATACCAAATTTTCCTTTCCTTTGACCTTATATCCCTATGGTTGCTGCATATAAATCTCTTCCTCCAAATCCCCATGGAGAAAAGTTGTCTTTACATCTAACTGTTCAATCTGAAAATATTCCACTGCCACAAGACTTAAAATAGTCCCAATTGAAATCATCTTAACAACAAGAGAAAATATTTCATCAAAATCTATACCTTTCTTTTGTGCAAACCCCTTTACAACAAGTCTAGCCTTATACCACCTTTTTCCTCCATCTTCTTCCTTCAACTTGTAAACCTATTTATTTTGTAATGCTCTTTTTCCTGTAGGAAAATGAACAAAGTCCCAAGTCTATTTATTTATCAAGGAATCCATTTCCTCTTTCATTCCTTTCTCCCACTTCTTTTTAGTGTCTACCTGCATTGCCTCTTCATAACATTCTGGTTCACTAGAATCAATCAACAATAAATAATACAATGAAGGAGAGTATTGTTTAGGGGGTCTACTTTAGTACTTAACCCGATAGATATTTTAACAACACTTGTAGGAGTTTGAGGTACCTACTGCTCCTATTGTTGTACATTTTGATTTTCTGGTAACTTTGGAATTTCTTTTATAGTGATCTCATCAAGCATTGTGTATTTTGGTTTTTCTTTTTCTTGTATCTTTAACTACAACTGATATTTTTGTACATGACCTTCTTATGGAATATGACATATATACTCCTAATGATTTTATGATTTTCATAATCTCATAATCGATAACCAAAATCATTAACACTGTATCCAATAAAGGTACACTTCTTGGATTTTGCCTCAAGCTTTTTTCTATTTTCTTTATCAATATGGACAAATACCAAAATTCTTCAAAAAATAATAGTTTACCTTTTTACTTGTCCATGCCTCCTATGGAATTCCACCATTCAAAGAGATTGAAGGTCCTCTATTTATCAAGTTGATATAGAAATATTTGCCTCACCATTGCTATCTTGCATAGAGGGCCTTTTTCCATTTCCCTATGCAGACTTATCAACACCTTTTTGATAAATCCAGAGCCAAAAATATATATTTTTCCACATATATGCTCCCTGACTACTTTGCAAGATGCGTATACTCTTGTTGCTCCACTATAGCTCACGTATATCAGGATTTGTGCCAGGAAATACAAAATGAGGTTGGGTTTCCATGTCACGACAAAAGATCTTTGATCTTTGGCCTTCCATATACTGGAAATGTTCTGACTCAGCCCTTCAGTTGCATTCTGGAGGCTATAAGAGCACAATTTTGAGATATGGAAAAAGAGGAGAAAGCATTCAACTTTGAGAGCAATGTTACTCTAGAGAAATTACTTCATATTGAGTTTGCATCCGTTTGTCCCTCAAGTCTGAACACAGTGTTCAACCCCCAAGCTCTTTCCTTATTGTTGAGAGGACCTCATTACCTCTTTGTTATGAGCTTTCCTTTGGTGGAGGATTGAAGTGGTGGAGACCCAGTTAGAAGGAACTTGGTTTCTTGGTTTCGAACCATGCTAACACGAAAGTCTGTAATGTTGATACTTATGTTGATCAATTATTAATAGAAATACTCCTTTCCCATCCTATCGATATCTTGCAAATATATGATTACTATCCATGGGCATGTTTCTAATGTTTATTAATTGATTGTGCTATCTGATGTGCTAAATCATTTTATATATTGTCACTATATACTTGCATCTCTTGTTTGTTGAGAACTTCTTGCAGGTGTAAAGATTTGGGTCAAATTGCTCAATGGTGGAATAACATCAAACGATTGGATCGAGGTAGGTTTCTTCCTCATATTACACATTAGTTTATATAGCACATGTTTGAATTGAGTTGATTTTTGTAGTCATACCTGTCTGTTGTGGTTTACCCTTGGCCATAGAGAGTTTTTCCCTTGTAACATAATTGGCAACTCCACTGGGGAGAGATCTTCCTTCTAAGGGTTGAAGTACTTTTTCTTCTTACATTGCTCTTTTTCCTTTGTGTTTCTTGTCGTATCACCACTGGACAGATTATGTTCACTCTGGGTTTGACTTTTCACCCTTTTACCCTTGCCTGGCCTTGTTTTAAAGTATATACGCCATTTTTTCCTTGATAGTCGCGTATACACACGTGATGTCTCACTGCAAGAAGCGTATATACGCTCTATTCTCCTAAACAATCACATATACCACTTCCCCTTGCGTGTTTGCTTGGTTTAGTGACTTTTGGGTAGGATTTAAGGATTACTGAGCCTTCTTGGGTCTCTGTAGTGCCTGTTGATATTATCTGGGATGATAGGAAGCCTGTTGGGAGTTGAATTTTTGGGTGTATTCTTTCTCTTTGTTTTCGATTGTTAATTTGTCCTTGGTTTCTGGGCTGTTTGCTTGGTTGCTTGGTATTCTTCTTGGGTTACTGGTTTTATACATAGTAGAATCTATATATCAGGTTGCTTGTCAGTCCAAGCATTTTCTTTTTTAGAATATTGAAAATACAAAAAAATAGGCATTTTGCGTTGGTTGGCATTTTTGTCTTTGAATCTTTATCATTAGCTTAGAACATTTAGCGAAAGATTGCATTTTACTTCTGAGTTGCAGAGTTAAAATTGAAGATTGCACTGTTTTTATTTAGCATATGATTCACTAAAGAGTTAAAGCTAGGCTTTGAATTATATGTATTTTTATTTTTATGCAGAGTCATAACACCATGAGTTTCATTTCCATACCTTTTTGAGTAATCACGTCCAATAAAATTTACGCTTTAAAATAAAATTGATTAGTAATGATTTTATTATTTAGGGTGCACAAACTAGCCTAGGATTTACTGCCTTGGAATAGGATTTTGTGAGTAAACTTCTCCAAGGCAATTAAATCAACATATGTGTTTGAGACAGGGAGTTGAGAAATCCATTGTATAATTGGTAATATCAAGAGGCTCCGCTCACACCGGAGTCAAGCACGAGGTTAAGCGATGTTTGTTGAAGGGATAACGCATGGATACTCACCTAGGGTCAGAGATATTTCTATGGATTTATTTGTATTTGGGGATCTTGCTAGTATCCATACGTATGTGAGAGGTGATACTTTCAAGGTTTTGTTCTTTGCTACCTTGTCCATATGATAATATAAACTTACGACTATTCACCTTTGCATCGGTTATACAGTGGTTGATTAGTTTCTTGACTTAGGTTTCTCATAGGTTACTTGCAGGGGTTATTCTACTTCTGTCCTGGGTCAGATAGGGGTCGGACAACACACAGCCTTTATGGAGGATTACCTCTACAAGGGGATCTAATCGACTGGTTGTTAAGCCCACAAGGGCCCCTATAACTGATTATGTTACCTCCAAAATTTAGCAAGGAGTCTCAGGTCCCTCTTGACTGAGACATACCTTCTTTAGCGAGGGAGGCCACTCAACCACTTTAGCCCATTTGCATGCATATTGGCCATTTGAATTTTGGTATGCTCTTTGACTATTACTTGACCATAGGATTTTGTGCCGAGTCTTTGTTATCATGGATAGTGGAGTTTCTTTTGCTCCCTCATTTACTGCTACCCACCCCATTATGCCTATTCATTTCATGGGGACAAATCCTTCCACTTTGCATTATGGTATGCAGAATTATGGTACTCAGTCTACGCCTGGGGTCCCTAATCATTTTTCTCATGGTATGTCTGATATTTCTTCGCACTTACCATCCTATTTCTCACCTCCTTATGTGAATACAAGTTTTGGGTATGGGGGCATGATGTCTCCTTCTTATACCTCTCCATTTGGTGGGAGTCATATCCTTCAAACACCTCTTACGATAGGAGGTTGGAATATTCCTTCCTACAAATCCACTATGCGAGAAGTAAGTGCCCAAATATGAAATCATTATACTTATCACACTCCATCCACTTATCCTTATTACACTATGTCAGTTCCTACGAACACTTTTCCCATGGCGGACCTCCGTCTTTCCTCTGGTGTTTCATCTGGGGGGAATTCTTTTTATAGTATGGGTAACCCCCTTCACGAATTTCCTTCATCTGGGGGAAACATATATCCTCACATGAGTAACCCTTGTCATGTCACTTTCTCTTCTCAAGAATCTTCCTCAGTGTCGATGCCCTTACAATCCTTTATGAATCAGTATGGAGGAGGATACTATCCTATTGGACAGGAACAGGGTGTAAACCAGGATCCTTCCTGGCCTGCAATTTCTCAAAACCAATCTTTCCTTGGACCTTGGTCTCAAATACCACAATTCACTACCGCCATAAGTCCAGTCATTGCGTGTCATACTGGCATTATATCACCAACCTCTACTATTCATGTTGGATATTGGTTGACAACCTCTGCGAGTCACGTTGAAGACCTGCAACCAGCCGCTTCAAGTCATGCTGGGGGAACAAGTTCAATCACTGCGTGTCATACTGACATTATATCACCAACCTATGCTAGTAATTTTGGAGATTAGTCGACAACCTCTGTGAGTCATGTTGAAGACTTGCAACCATCCACTGCAAGTCATGCTGGGGGCACATGTCTAGTCACTGTTAGTCACACTACACATCCATCACCAATCTATGCTAGTCATGTTGGGGATCCATCACCAACCTCTGTTAGTCATGTTGGATATTTTCGACTAGCCTCTGCAAGTCATGCTAGGAGCATGTCACCAAACACTGCAAGTCATGTTGGGGGAATTCATATGATTGAGAATCCTAGATGTCTCAAACATAAGCCTAGATTCCTTTGCAGAACTTGTGAAGGAAGTCACCTTACTCGTTTATGTCCTATTACTGCTGGGATACCAGAAGCGTGGGGCTCAACTAAGGGCCCTTCGGGTTCTGAGGCACCTATGGTTTCACAACACATTGTTCCTTCTTTGGTTGATACAATAGTCATACCGATGCAATCTTCGGTTGACACCACTTTTCCTTTAGGGGTTGATGCGTCCTTTGACCTTGTTGTCTCACATCCCATCCGACCTGTTGTCATGTTGATGCAATATTCAACCGAAACCTCTCTTATGTTCGAGAGTGATGCGTCTCTTGACCTTTTTGTCTCACATCTTTCTCAACCAATGATCGTGTCGATGCAATCTTCGACTGACAACACTCCTATTTTTTGGGGTGATGCACCTCTTGACCTTGTTGTCTCACATCCTATTTAACCAATGGTTGAGGAAGTGGTCGTATCGATGCAATATTCGATAGACCCCACTCGATGCAATGGTTGAGGAAGTGGTCATATCTTGGAGAGTGACAAGTCTAAGGAAGTGGTCACGTTAATGCAATTTTTGGTCAATCCCACTCTTCTTGTTCTAGTTCTATACCTTCTATGCCATGTCCTTAGTATTTCTAGCACTTGACCTTCTGAACAAGAGAGAGTTTTACTCTTCCCGATTTCTCTCCCTCCAAGTCTTGACGAGGTTCCCTTTGATTGGGATGGTCTTGTGGGGCATCGAATGCCTCCGCCTATGTCTTTTCCAAGAAGAGACATTATCCGATATAACACGGAGATGATAACCTCCATTAGCAATTTTCCCTCCTCGACTTGGAGAGCTTTGGGTCTTCCCGAGCTTATGTTGATTCTTCGTAAGATACCGACATTCCACATAAGGTCTGCACGGGAGCCTTAGCCTCCCCTGTGACTTTCCGCCTATAATCTCCCAACGAGTCCAAATTAAGCCCTTTTTCGACTTGTTCAAAAAGAGAACAGATTGTCGAGTGATTTGTTCCTTTCACGCTCGTTAATTTGGATTTGAAGGTTAACGAGTCTCAGTTAAGCTTTTTTTCGACTCATATAAAAACTGAAAAGATTGCTGAGTGATTTGTCCCTTTCACGCTTGTTAAATTTGGATTTTAAAGTTCATGAGTCTTAGTTAAGCTCTTTTCCGACTCACCACCAAAAATTGAAAAGATTATCGAGTGAAATTGTCTTTTTCACATTCATAAATTGGATTTGAAAAGACGTCTATTCGGCACAAGTTTACCCCTTTTTCACACCAAGTAGACTAAAATATATAAAAAAGGACATTTTTTGGCATTAAGTTGTGATTGCATCTCATGCCCTCGCTTGTAGTATTGAGCTTTTAGCCGGTTCTCGCTTTGTGTTATAAACCATTTCCTAAGAAGTTTGCATCCTCAACCAAGCAGAGCCTTGTTTATATCCTTCACAATTTGACATCCTATACCCTAGAAGGAACATCACCCCAAGTGTCCATCTCCCACATGCATTTCCTTGCATTGAGCATAGGTACATTCCATTGCTGGAACTAGTTTTTCTTACTTGCGACACTCGTTCCCTTCTCTGTATCATAGCATTCACTTGTTATGAAAAAAAAAAAAAAAGACGGGTGGGAAGGGAGTACTATATTGTAATTCGCAGCAGTCGTGTCACCTTTGAACAAAGCACAAAGTTATTGAGTCCTTGCATCATCATAATTTTGGGTTTAGCATGGCCTTAGGAAACTGATCTCGTTACAGAATTTTCTCTACCGACTGGTTAATATTCCAGTCACTATAGAGAACATTATGGATGCCTCTTGCATCTAGTTGTCACATCATTAAGTCTATGCTCTTGTTCAAAGGTATGTTACTTGTTCCTCTCTGCTAGTAGATTCAATGGTCACAACTTAGCGAAAAGTAGTGACCTATCTTGTTTTGTTCTAGATCCAGGTGGGTCTTGTTTCCATAGTCTTCTTTCTCACAAACACCGTATTTGAAATCTAGTCAAAATGCGTGATGGGATATATTGTTCCAACATTTTTCAATTTTTCCAACTCAATCTTCACCAATGGTTTCAACTTGGGATTCATCGTCCTTATTTTCTTCTTGACGGAATTTTCTCCTTCTCTTAATGGGATGATACGTTGAAATATTTTTTTATCATATGCCTTTAAGTCATCATAACTCCATGCAAAAACATCAAGTTATTCTTTGAAGAGAGCGACATATTGATCAACTTCTTCGGATGTACAATCAAATCCCAAGTTAATTTACTTGTTCCTAAGCAGGAACAACATAGACCTAAGGAAGCGATCTAAAGGTATGTTACTTGTTCCTCTCTGCTAGTAGATTCAATGGTCACAACTTAGGGAAAGAGTAGTGACCTGTCTTGTTTTGTTCTAGATCCAGGTGGGTCTAGGGAGATCTGTTCATGTCCACACTTATCGATTTGTCCAATAACAAAAATTGCGACTCCCCTTAATAATGTTGCGCAATTTTTAAAATTCAACTAGTAACTTTTTCTAGGGCTCTTATACACCAACATTAGCTAGGCTAGAGCTTTGGAATAGGCAGTGAGATACACTCTCCAAAGTACAAAACACACAATAGTATCTTGTGATAGGGAGTGTCAAATTCCATTTGCAACATTTTTTCCTGGGAAGCCCTTCTCACACAAGGGTCAAACTTGAGGTCTCATCGAAATTGACAGAATTACTCACCCTGCTTTGTTGATATCAGTGTAGAGATTGCACATATTATGGGGGTCACTTGAAGCTATACCCACAATGATGAGTGGAAGCCTCTCAAGCTAATTTTGGGCCAAATACCCTTCGCTTGCATGTGGATCAGACTGTCGACTATCCCCCCAGGCATTATTGTTGTTGGTGGTAACCTTAGTTTCTTATCTTCTTAGGATATTACACAAGGTGACTGTGGAGGGGAAAGTCTCCACGGTACCTGGAATTGACATTGGCCAGACTCACTCGGGCTCCTTGGAGGTTATACCCACGATTATGTGTGGGAGCTTGCACCAGGGTGTAATTCTGTTAAGCAGGTCGTCAACGTAACTTTTCCACCCTAGCCGAGCCCCTTCTTGTCTCATCGTTGTGACGTTGGATTTCATCACCAACTAGTAAATTTGACATTAGAAGGTCTTGTTTGTTTGGTTTTGATTTCTATATTTTACTAGCGTGTGTTGTTTGTCTACCCGAGTAGGCCTTTAAATTTCCTTAGTAAGATTTTAACTCAATCACAATTGACCTTCCACGTCGTTCACGTAGAATGCAAGGTTTACCCACAGAAGATCTGGAATGTTTTCAACCCTTTCCTACCAGCTCACCAGAGGGCTCTCCTCAATAGAGTGAAGTCTAGGACATCACTACCCCACAAGTAGAAAGGACTGACTCTCTAGAAAGATTCTGAATTTCCAATTCTCGAGAGGACTTTCGACTTCACCTTGACTTAGAGAGACGTATTGTGCGGGTTAATTCTTCTGGAGAATTAGTTGTTCAGTCCTCTGGATCACCAACCAGACCTTACCTTGGACTTGAGGGTCAAGATCCTTTTTGGGCTTCTAGCATTTTTAGATGAGATCTCTTTGGCTCAGGAGTAGGCATTGATATCACTGTCGCACCTGAACTGCCTGAGACATATTATCTGGACGCAGTACCTTTTACTACTGCTTATTACTTTCCTAGTACGAAAACTTCACCAGACAACCACGTCTTAACTATCCCTTTAGAAACGGTCCATTACACAATGGCCCCAGAAACCACGAGTCCACACACCAGGATTACGACAGCCAGCCAAGATCCCATTGGCACACCGCTTTCGACCAGATTCTCCTCGACCCTTCCACCCAGATATCATGCATTGAATGCCTCTATCCCCACTCCTGCACAGATGACATCCAGGACTCCTGGTGTTTCCACTCCTTCTGGGCACCCCCCTCCCAGTTTCGTTCTGACACTTCCTCCACATCCTTTCAAAGGACCTCTTCCATCCTCTGTCGGAGGTACTTATCCTAGTGGCACCATTCCGTCATTCACATCTAATTACTAGATTCCTGTTGGTGGACAATTTCACCAAGGAGGCCAAATCCAAATCCCTTTTACAGGACAAATTCCAATTGGGACTCAACCCCTGATTGGGGGGCAACCCCTATCGACCCCACCCTTTGGACAAAATATACCTTTGTCCTTGGGCCAGTACTAGAATTATCTTGTTCAACATAATCCTTTCTCGACTGGGGGGAAATAGCCTCAAGCTAGCTCTGTCATTCCCCCTAGCACGGGCCAACCATACCCAGGCATGTCCAATCCTATCTGGGGCTCGAATGCCCAACCCCACGCCTCTGTTCAAGGGTATAACCCTATGAATTATTTGCCTCCACACCAACAAGTGAACCTGCCTGGATCATCGCATTACATACAAACTGCTTATGGTCCCACTGGTTTACCGACGGGACTTCCTCCCCAAAGCCACCAGTACCTGCATGTGAATAGACAGTTACCCTTCTTATCCACCTTGGACCTATCGGATTTGTCAAGGATATTGAATGATCCGATCCGTCACTCTCCTCACTAGCTTGCCATACTGGCCAAATTACCATCAGACATCCCTAAATTCGATGGCAAACCAGGAGAGGATCCAAACAATCACGTCATGACTTTTCACCTTTGGTGCTCATCCAACTCTTTGATGGATGACTCTATTCGCCTAAGTCTTTTTAAATGTACCCTTACAGGGTCCGCCGCGAAGTGGTACATAGAATTACCATGAGTTTTCTTCACCGACTTCAACACCCTTGCCATGGATTTTATCACCCACTACCAGCTACCGATTCGATATGAAAATGGAACCGAGATCTTGAGCTCTTTCAAACAGAGCAAAGCCACTCATATCTCCGATCACATTCATGAGTGGCATCGTAGAGGACGTCTCATCAAACTCGAACTTCTCGATCAATTTCTGGCAGAATGGTTCACGAAGTCATTCATCAATGACATCGCTTGTGACATCACCATGGGTGGAGTTGTCACAGAAGAATAGGCAATCAGTTGTGCCCAATACCTAGACCTCGTTTACTCACAAATGAGTACTCTTTACGACCTGCTCCCTGACGCAACTCATTCTTCTACTTCTACTACTTCAACCACTCATGCGGCTTCACATGATTTCGACGGTTTGATTGGCACCTTCCATGCCCAACCTCATTCTGTCCACACCTCTGGAAACAACCCCAAATCTATGTCTTCTAATGTTCAAAATGCTTCATCTCCTACCCCTCTGACCAGCAAGACTTCTAAGATAAATGTTGTTCAATCTACCCCTGCTGGCAGAAATAAATCCAAAAGAGGAAAGGGTAAGACCAAGGAGGACAAAAATACTCCACAAACTGAGAAAACTAAAGCACCCCCTGTTGACAATAGGGATAAGCGTAAACCTTGATATCCTTGTCTTATCTGTGGTGATGATCACTACACGAAGGATTGTCCACGTCGTGTCGAAGTTAAGAAGTTCCTTCAAGGGACCCCAAAACCCCCCACTCCGGTTGTATTGTCACAATCCTTCCCCTCTCAACAACAGGCCCAATTGGTCACTCATGACCAACCTTCACCCTCCAATACATCCTATGTATTAATGTGTATCAGTGATTTAAAAAAGAATGACATCACACTTACCACTCGAACCAAGGATTAATCTTCTTCCAAAGAGAAGGTTGATACGATACCACCTTTGTTGGTCCAACCCTCTCCTACGATCCCACCTACCAATGGTCCTCTTCATCTCAAATGACCGAGCCTCGATATGGTTCTTCGCCCTCCCCCAAAGGGTGTTGTTCAAAAATCGGCTTTCAATCCTCATGCCCGTGCTACCCAGAACTACAACATTGTCGAAGATCTAGCCCAAGCACCATCTGCGATGTCAGCCCTTGAAGTCCTCCAAAGTTGTCCTATACAATGGAAGGCACTGTTGAAAGCTATTGGTGGAATCAACCCCATGGATAAAAATTTAATAATCTTTGACTTGGAAGATCACATTCCAAGATTACCCCTTCAACTTGTGTTCCAAATACAAGTTATTGTCTCCGACAACTAAATTTGTAGAACAGTTATCGACGAGGGCGCCATGATGTGTGTCATGTCTATCACTTGTTGGAAAGCCATCGACTCTCCTCCTTTGACCGAATCCCACAACACACTCAAAGCCTTCAATGGCTCTAGTTTCAAACCTTATGGTGTCCTTCCATCATTGCCTATCATGTTAGAAGGAAAAATGGTCCAAGTCGAAGTGGAAGTCTTTGACACTCCTCTTGATTACAACCTTTTGCTTGGCCGTAGCTGGATTGACTCCATGCGTGCAATTATGTTGACTCTTTTCCATGTTATTTGTTTCCCACATCAAGGAAAATTCATTACCGTCGACCAATTAGCCTTCTTTCACTCTATTACACGTACTGGCAACGTACCATTCATTTCCAAAACTCCTCCTAGATATGAGAACGTTGGGGTGGGTCTTCTCAAAGATTCCTCTTTGATGGGAACTTTCCCCATTCCACTCCCCGATATTCTGTATCCGTATGTCTCTTCGATCAACATGATATCCACCTCGGTTCACGACACCCATGCATCTCACGACCCATGGACGGTCCCCAACCCCGACGATCTTCTTCGTTACGACGACGAAATGCCTTTAAGTTCGGTTGAATCCTCTTATCAAGCCATTCAATCGACAACCCTTACTACCCCTTCTCTTGATGATTCATCTCCAGACCCTTTCCACGTTATCTTTCCCATAGAGGAGATGATTATGTCTTTCATGTCCATGGAAAACACCCCCTGGGACGATGGACATCATCGTTCCATTCTCTTCCTGGAACAACACACCATCGAGAGTTACCAAGGGCTCTCGATCCCCTTGACCATTGTCGTCATTTCTACCATTCCCGAGTCTACACACGATGTGATTTACAAAGATAACTTAAACAATATCTCACCCACGATTCCTCTAGACATATCCATAAAACCTGGAATTGTCGAAAATGTGCATATTGGAGCTTCCTGTTCCCATGACGAAGTCGTCAATTACAAGTCTCTTTTCCAAGAATTTTGTGACATCTTCGCCTGGAGCTATGAAGAAATGCTAGGTATTGACCCCACTATTGTGATACATGAGATTAAGACATACTCGGACGCTAAACCCATTCGACAATGCCTTTGTCTGATTTACCCACGTAAAGAAGCCGCTATCAAGCTTGAAGTTTAAAAACTTCTCAAAGATGGCTTCATTTACCCTATGGACCTAACTGATTGGGTTTCTAATCGTGTTCCAATTGACAAGAAACAAGGCACCATCCGCGTGTTCGTTGATTATAGGGACATTAACAAAGCTTGTCCTAAAGAAAACTTTCCTACCCCCTTCGTCGACCATATCATCAACGACTGTGCCGAAAGAGAAATCTTCTCCCTGATGGATGGTTTCTCTGGATATAATCAAATCAATATCGTTTCCGTAGACCAACACAAAACTGCCTTTATTTGTCCTTGGGGAATGTTTGCTTACCATAAACTTCCTTTCGGTTTAAAAAACACCAGCGCCACTTTTCAGCGTGCCATGTCTTACGCTTTCCACGATATCAAGCATATTGTGCAGTTATATCTCGATGACTTACTTGCTCATTCCACGCGTCGAGATGATCATCCTGTACACCTCCGTGCCATTTTCCTTCGTTGTCGGTTTTACCATATATGCCTGAAACCCCACAAATGTGTTTTCTGCGTAGAATCCGACCGACTTCTAGGTTTTATTGTTTCACACCATGGGATCTGGGTTGATCCTTTGAAGGTCGAGGCAATTCTCAATCTTCTTCCCCCTTCCTCACTTCACCAGTTACAAAGTTTGCAAGGGAAGGCAAAATTTCTTCGTCGTTTCATCCCAAACTATGTTGAGCTAACTCTGGGATTTACGTGACTACTCAAGAAAGGGTCCAATTTCGTGTGGGATACCACTGCCAACAAAGATTTTGAAGCTTTGAAACTATCTTTGACACGTGCCCCACTACTCTTCCCACCTAATTATAGTCACGATTATTTCCTCTACCTCGCGGCCTCGAACTATACCATCGTTGTGGTTCTTGTCCAGGAAGATGATTCCCACGATGAACATGTCATTGATTACTTGAGTCACAATATCACGACTACCGAAACCAAGTATTTACATGTTGAAAAACTGGCCTTGGCAGCCATCCAAGCAGTACAACGTTTCCGGTACTATATCCTCTCTCACAAAACTCCCGTTATTTCTACCTGCAAACCTATGCAACACATTCTTACACGTCAAATGCTAGGGGGGAAATACTCCAAATGGATTGTGACACTACAGGAGTTTGACTTAGAATTCGAATGTGCTAAGTCCAAGAAATCCTTAGTGTTTGTCGAGTTGATATGCGATCTTCCCTGCCCTGAGTCAAAAAACGTAGCAGTAGAATCATTACCCAAT
Organism: Picea sitchensis; assembly: GCA_010110895.2. Taxonomy (NCBI): domain Eukaryota; kingdom Viridiplantae; phylum Streptophyta; class Pinopsida; order Pinales; family Pinaceae; genus Picea; species Picea sitchensis. The sequence goes on along the minus strand of SNQJ01S0058758.1, from coordinate 31,960 downwards.
GAATCTCTTTTCCTGATCAATTCTGATGACCTTTGGTATGGAGATATCATCATATATATTCAAACCCATACTTTCTGGCCTAATTTGTCTAGTACAGACCGTCGTCGAATCCGCTACCAAGCCCATCATTTTATTATCCTCGGTGATACTCTTTATCGTCGTGGGATCGACTCTGTTTTTTGACACTGCCTCACTTTTGACGAAGCCGAGAAAGCCCTCAATGATTTCCACTCCAGATCATGTGGTGGTCACATGTATGGGTATGCTACTACTCAAAAAATCTTGCGTGCCGGCTATTTTTGGCCTTTGTTATTTAACGATTGTATAGTTTCCGTCCAAAAATTCCATGCCTGCCAAACCTACAACCACAATATACGATCACACCCTGCTCCTCTACACCCTGTTGTGTCCATTGGTTCTTTTGCGAAATGGGGTATCGATTTCATGACATGTCACCCTCACTCGGCTGGGGGGCATGGTTTGTTAAGGTCCTAACCCGCACATAGGTAGATCAATGTATTCAGATGTAATAAAGGTCAATATTAATAAGGCCTTTCAATAAAATAGAATAAGGCGGATGTAAGAAGACCTAATAGAAGCTTCTGCTTCTAGAAGGATCTTC
>SNQJ01S0058758.1:5874-29667 GCA_010110895.2 Picea sitchensis | reverse complement strand
CCCAGACAGATGGTCAAACGAAAGTTGTCAACAAGTGTTTGGAAACATATCTGAGGTGCTTTGCCTCTGAAAAACAACACCAGTGGGCTCAATGGTTACCCCTAGCCAAATGGTGGTACAACACTTCATACCATACAACCACTTGCATGAATCCTTTTGAAGTGGTATATGGAAAGAAGCCACCTTCATTTCTCTCATACTTACCGGGTACCTCGAAGGTTCAGGCGGTTGACCAAACACTTATATTCCGAGAGGATATTCTTCGTACCCTTAAAGAGAACTTGGTCATGGCACATAATCACATGAAGCATCAAGAAAATCAAGGTCCCTCTGAATGTCAATTTGCAGAAGAGGATCAGGTGTTTCTGCGACTGCAACCATATAAGCAAACTTCCCTCAAGGCCGAGCATTGTCAGTAGCTAGTGCCCAAATTTTATGGTCCTTACATAGTTCTCAAGCATGTGGGACAAGTTGCATACCAGTTAGCTCTGCCCAGTCAATCGAAGCTACATCCTATTTTTCATGTTTCATGCTTATAGAAGGTGATTGGAACCAGGTGCCAAATTCAAACCAACCTTCCAGAGTTAGCTGAAGAAGGATCCATTTGGCTACAGCCAGAAGCAGTTTTGGGCTAGCGTGAGCGTCACCTGAATCAAAGAACCATCAAGGAAGTGCTAGTATAGTGGAAAGATATGACTCCAACAGATGCCACTTGGGAACCATCTACCATTCTGTAGCAGTTTCCACATCTCAAGCCTTGAGGACAAGGTTTTTTAAGGGGGTGGACATGTTAAGGTCCTAACCTGCACATAGGTAGATCAATGTATTCAAATGTAATAAAGGTCAATATTAATAAGGCCTTTCAATAAAATATAATAAGGCAGATGTAAGAATCCCTAATAGAAGCTTATGCTTCTAGAAGGATCTTCTTCTAGATGCTTCTCTTAATAGACATATTTAGTATAAATAAGGGTCGAGGGTATGAAAAACCTAGCTTGGATATTATTGTAACAGAGCGCTGCTCGACTAGAGGTTGCCCCCTCGAAGAGGCCTGTGAACATTGCTTTCTGAATCAAAGTGCTATTTCAGTTGTTGTTCTCATATTATTTCTGTGTTATTGTGGATATTATGTTGGTTATATTACTGTTATTCTGCCATTTCTAGCATTTTATTTATGTTCTGCATATTTATTATATCTGGTATCTTGCATGGTTACATTATTGTAGCCATAGATTACTTTTCGAAATGGGCCAAGGCAATGCCAACATTCGAAAATACCGAATGTACAACCGGATTATTCATATTCAATCACATCATTGCTCGTTTTGGTGTTCCTCAAGCTATCGTTACCGATCATGGTAACCACTTTAGAAACTTCATGATGTCTGAACTCACTGAAAAGTTGGGTCTTCGCCATGAAAACTTGACACCCTATTACCCACAAGCCAATGGCCAAGTTGAAGCAATAAACAAGGTCCCCATTACCATGCTTCGGCGAATGATAGGGATTCAAAAGACAAGTTGACACATGATGTTGTTTTCAGTGTTGTGGGCATATCGGATGTCTGTTAAGTCCGCCACCAGGTTTACACCATTCCAATTAGTTTATGGCCTAGAAGACATCCTATCGATTGAATGTGAGATACCCTCCTTAAAACTATCCGTCGAACTCCTACCAAACACTTTTGCATAAGAAGAACGTCTGTTTCACCTCATGCGATTAGACGAGACTCGTCGCGACACTGCCCTTGTCATAAAAGCCCAGAAAAAATGCGTCAAGGACCAATATGAAAAACATGTGTCAAGCCTCGTGTTTTCTCCAAAGGCGATCTAGTTCTCCTCTACGAACAAGATCGGGATATGCTAGGAGCTGGAAAGTTCGAAGCTATGTGGCGAGGTCCTTATATCGTTAAACGAGTTATGGAGAAAGGAGCCTACGAGTTAGTGGACTACGATGGTATCCCTTTGAGTGAACCTAGAAATGGGTTGTACTTAAAGAAGTACTATGCATGAAATCACCTATGCATGAGTGCTTGTATTTTTTTGTACCATACTTTTTGTTGCTTTGTTTTGATTTTGCGTTATTTGGCCTCTACCCTCAACCACTTATCGTGCGTTGTACTTGGTTTCTAGATGTCAGAGTATTCGCCACCCTACATTGGCTTCGCTTATGGCGCTAGCCGTAGTACTCAGAACCTTGCTTCTACTTCTTGGGCACTTTACACCCCTACAAATGAACTCATCATTTTATGAGGTGTGTGCCTCGGTCGAGCAAACAATAACATTGCAGAATACAACACCTTCATCGTATTATTGATCAACTCTATTTCGCTTGGTATACACCGCCTGGTTATCCGACTTGATTCATAGCTAGTAGTACTACAGTTAAGTAACGTCTATGCTATCCGAAGTCCTAATTTATTACGGGTATATTTACGAATTCACCTCCTGAAATGTTATTTCAATTATATTGAGTATCAACACATTCCTAGATGTCTAAATACATTGACAGATGTATTAGCTAACTATGTGTTAGACAGACATTTGGGACATTTATAAATCAATAACACATCACATGTATAACATAACACCAAATAAGCCGGTAGAAGCCGTGTATATATAACGATCAAAAGTCTTTTACAAAAGTTTTTGTCCAAGGACCCAAAATCTCAAAATATGAAGCCCATGGCTTCCACAAAATAGTGTCATGGATGGCGCTCATGATAGCACATTACTTCTTAGGCCACCCTACAAAGAAGTTGACCAATAGACTCAGACACGCCTACAGTATGGCATTAGTGACGTCTAGGGATCTCCCGAATGGACATATATGGGATGCCTGCAGTCAACCCCTCCAGATTCTGCTCCACTGCTTCATAGTCTTCAACGTCCCACCTCGCCACTGGAGCTACCTCTCCTCTCCGTTGAATGGGAGAAGTTCTCGGAGGTCGATAGGGCCCCATGTCTATGTCATCAAAAAAATATTTTGTAATTAGTTCTTGACAAAACATAAAAACATTGCATATGATAAAAATTACAAAAACATTTGAAAAAGCAAACTGTATACTTCTTACCTAGATCACCCCACTGGGCACCCTCAGGTAAGGCCAAATCCGAATCTCCACAAAAGTCCAACTCGACATAGGCATAATCATCAATCATTAACATTCGAGGCCGCAACCAGTCGAAAATGACATCATTGTATTTGATGATGGGCCCTGCCACATGAAGAGCCATGAGGTTGCACCACCTCAACATTCTTGGGTCTTCCAGAGCCGGTAAGCCCTAGTCGACCTATAACCGCAACAGTGGAACCCTCTCAAGAAAGAAGGATACTAAAAGTGACCTGTACCCAAATTGTTTCAACTTTCCCTTTTTGCATTTCGTTAGTTGCCTCTTCATGCTGCGAAGGAATGCATCTGACCAGTTAAGGACTCGAGGCTCTGTACACTCTATGGCGTACTAAAAATAGCTCTGGAGAGCCATGTGTGGGGATGTACTCCCATCCATATGAGCGATAGTGAAAAAGATGGTTCGAAGGGTCAAGTCTTGAACCCACCAAAAAGCCACTTTACCTTTGCTCCTCTCCGCTTTGGGGACACAATACCGACGACAATACTCGCTCATGGGGAGCCTGCCACCTCTGCCTCCAGTCCAAGTAGCATGGTACCCACGCCATGACAAACTAGTGAGGAAATATATATCCTCTATATCCAAGGTCAATGTATGGACTCCAACATGAAACAACTGTTGGTCCATGTCCCACACATGGACCAGGTACTCCAGAAATCTAAGTTGGGCCCTCATGCCTAGAATCCGAAAGAATTTCAAAATCCCACAGTCCCAGAGAGCGGCAACTGTGCCTGGGTCATTCCTGGCAATGGCATCCTCTTCCTCATGCTCTCTCTCTCGCCACTCTAGCATGGTGATGATCAAAAAATACACAAGAGCCATAAACAAGGTATTAGAAACTTGATTCAAACTTTGGCATGAAATTCATTGAGCATTTTTTAATTTTCATTTGCATTTCCCGGTTCTCACAGGTGCCCTTAAGGCCACCTGCAAGAATCCTTGATTGTCGTAGATCCCGTGAAGCCCACTTGTGAGAATTCCTGAAACAAGGTGTAGCCCCAAAATGGATCTAAAACCCTAAAAAATGTTCATGAAAATAAAAACTAAACCATGCAAAAGTTAAAGGATCAAGACCTTACCTCGCTGATGGAAACAATTTGCCAAACGGTCGCTTGTACCTCCCAGAATTGGATGATGAAATTTGAGAGAAAAAGGGGTATTTTGGGTAAGTTTCGTAGCAAAATCACAATGAATTGGTAAAAGGCTCCTTTTTCCTTTATTTATTTACTTTTTACCATTTTTGTTAATTTTTTGCCTATAAAACCTAATGCCCTAATATTTTAGTGAGCATAGTCTTTTGCAGATGTCGCAGCTTTGAAATCTGATCGGAGGGTACATATATTCTTTTTCTTTTTGTAATGTGTGCGTTATTTCGTCCTATGTACGATTGCTTTTTAGGGTTTTCCAGATAAAACCTCGAGATCAGTCTTCGTTCGTTCTCGCGCTCGAAAATACATGAGAACATAACCGAGTATATTTTTCTCGCATTTTCGTACTTGTCATGGTAACACGAAAATGACGAATACACACAGGAGTATCCTTTAAGCTCTTTTCACGCTCCTTAAAAATGAAAAGATGGCTGAGCGATCTTGTTTTGTTCACGCTCATAAAAGTATTCGAATAAGACATTTGATGGGTGGTAATTTATCACTTTTTTCATCCTGTCAAACTATTTTACGAAAAAGGAACTGAGAGAGCCCTCTTTAAGTGTTTTTCAGACTCTCAAAATATGAAAACTCCCCGAGTTTTCTATCCTTGGACTCGTTACACAAACATAGAAATACCCGCAATGGGACCGAACCACTCCTTCCTAGGGTTCATTAAACATACTCTGAGGGACTCGTCCGAAGGACGAGCTTAAATTGACAAACATATGTTATCCTCCTCAAGATTGCGTAAAAATAAAGAGGTACTCGCCAGAAATGGTGGGGGAAAATTTGGGAAAGGGATATGTTTCCATCTTCATATTAATGGCAGTAAGCATCGCTCTTGAACATGACACCCCCTATTTGTCATTTGAATCCGGGTTGGGAAATCCATTTGTCTCTCATTTGACTTGCTATAAGTACACGTCTTGGGTTGTCTTTGATTCAGTGTTGCCAAGTCCTTGGTCGTGTCGTTCATATGTTCAGGAGCAGTCCACACAAACCTGTTATTGAGTCAGCCATCTGCAGTTGTCCATTCTTACTATGTCGACATTCCCCATGTTTGTGTCCACGTTCATCCATACTCTGTTCCACCCTCAAAATCTATTACTTATTTTGTGTCACTGATGGATGATACATTAAGGCCCTCCTGTGACGAGTCTTGTTACGTCGACTCTAACTCATTATCCGAACGCAAGATTTAGAAATCATCCAATACCTTGGAACTTTCATGCCTCAATGGCAGGTTTCCTCATTTTCGACAGTGGGTTTTCATCATTGACCTCTGAGCAGGAGATTCCATCGAGTGTTCGAATTCAACTCATTTATTCACATTCGTTGTATTGTATTAGTGTACCTTGGGAGTCATTGACATTTATGGTGATTTCCCTCGTGCTTGTTAACGGTTTTCCTTAATGACTGGTAATCAAGTGGTTTCTACCATGTTCGACTTCGACACATATAATCACATGGTTAGATTCGTACTTTCAAGTGGAAGGATTGAAGACACTGGGTCTTATCTATTCTGGCCTAGGTTGCAATGGATTATGTATGATTTGTATCAACACATAGATCCACTTTGTATGTCACGTGGCTATGTCGTCTCAAGATCCAACAATTTTCACATAGATCCATGATGTATTATGGGTGGCTATGTAGCAATTTTCACATAGATACACAATGTATTCTTGGTGGCTATGTAACATTTTGATGGCATGGATCCATGGTGTATGATTGGTGGCCATGACCTACACTTATGATTTCATTCATTTATGGTCTGAGCATGGGAATGCCTACCTCAGAACTGGTATTATATTCTGCAGATGCTTGATTGTTTGCAGGTTTCCGATTAGGTGTGCTCTTGGTCTCTAACACACACACGCATTTTACAAAGTATTTTGGCTATCACAAGTTCCAACCTCATACTTTGGGGGGCATTCTGTTACACATATTTTTGGTCACCCTTGTGGTGTTTCTACAAGGTTGTATTCAGGCTCCCAACAAGGACTTTTTTCTTGAGAAAGATGACTGATGTCTTCCTCCAGAAAACACATTTTTAAAGTGAGTTCGCAAGTTGCCTATGTATTAGGGTGTGGAAATGCCTGATTCTCGCAGGCCACCCAGAGCTAGGGTGCGAACTGCTCACAGGCTGCTCTATAGGCAGGGTGCGAACCTGTTTTTAAGCTTGGAGAAAAGAAGAAGTCTCGAGGATTCTAGAAGGGGATCTTCTATAGGATGAGTTGGCATTCGTATGGTTGGCATCCTACTGACTTCTCTGATTTGATGGGATCATCCTCATCCATGTAACCATCTCTCCTTCTCCTATATATTGAAAGGTTTCTCATGGAGAAGGTTAAGCAAGATTGAATGAAGAATTGGTGAAAGAATTGTATGAGTGATTTTGCTTGGATAAGAGCTTGGAGCTCTCATTTGACCTGTCAAGTTGGGCTAGATATTCTTCATACGATTATAGAACAAGTGTGTGTTGGAACCAAGGGCCACCGAAAGGAAGCTTGCGACATCAAGGCGATCAGGTTGTAATCTTCTATTTCCATATAATATGATACAGAGGCATGTCCCTTTCCCATAAAATCACTATTATTTTATTGTGTAATTCCTTGATCATATGCATAGGTTGACTTTTGAATATACTTTGTTATCTTCACTTTGGTTGGTTTGTGCTGTCTTGGACTTGATTGCACGAGAGCACCAGAGTGAAGCGAGAACAACAGAAACCTAAGGAAGAAATCTGAAGGTATGTTACTTGTTCCTCTCTGCTAGTAGATTCAATGGTCACAACTTAGGGAAAGAGTAGTGCCCTGTCTTGTTTGGTTGTAGATCCAGGTGGGTCTAGGGAGATTTGTTTGTGTCTGCACTTACTGATTTGTCCAATAACACACATATGTCCATATGTATAAGTTAAAAAGTTTCTTCTGGTAATTAATCATTTTTTGGCTTGACTATATGTTCATTATATGGTTCATCAAGAACCACTACATTAAGAATTAGTTTTATGGGGACCCTTTGTCTGTGTTGATTATCAACATTTTCAAACTTCACTCTTTTCTCTTGAGGAGGGTTCCTTATTTTTTCAGGGACTGACACCCTTGGATTGGGTATATAATTATTTTTTTTTGTTTGTTAATTTGTGCGGGACCTGTTGGCTACGCGATTAACCTGTGGCTTGAGAAACCACGACTCAGGGGCATCTAAGTCGTCAAAATCACCCAGGGATCGCACTCGGCCTGAGCCACACCAAACCTTAACAAGGTTGGATTTTTTGTCCCCACAGGTTTCGAACCGGTGACTTTAACAACACGGAGTGGCTTAACAACACACTCCATCACCGACTATCCTACACCTCGGGGACCGATTGGGTATATAATTATCATTCTTTCTCAATCTCATTATTTCATTTTGCATTTTTCTAATAGTTTTATTCATCTGTGCAATATCGATCCTGTGCTTGGTCTCTTGGATTGCAACAGGGTCTGTCTTCACATCCGGTATAGTTCCCTTAAAAAATTCTCCACCATTGGTATGATTTTGAATTGGTCACAACCTTTTCTCTTCATTCATTTTCAAACTAGAATCTCCTTGATCATCAATATTTAAATTACCCATCTTCCTTTGTACCTTTCCTAGAAGGATGTTAGGATCAATGCCTATTTTAATCATAATTTCCTCCATTTCTGTAGATTTAGTCATTTCTTCCTCTAGGGTATCGATTTGGGAGGATCTCATGGAAAACTTCACATTTGGTGGCATGGAAATTTTATAACAACCAAGTATCACTGGATCGTTAGGACTTTTATATTCAAGAATCTTATTCATAGTTTTATTGAACCTTAGATTGAAGTCTCTTATCCTCTCATTTTTATTTAGATAAATTTGAGTAAAATTAGTGAGAAGAGTATGATACGTGACTAGTTGAGCGAACATAGTCAGGAACATGGTTTTGAGATCATCGAATGATCCAATCAATCTGGTAGGAAATGTCATGTACCATTCATATGATTTCCCTGATAAGGTTTGGAGAAACAACCGTACCATCACATCATCATGTTCAACGAGATGGGAATCAAAAACATCCAAAAAAAATAAAATATGTATTTTAGCATCAATTGTTCCATCTCCAGAAAATGTCTTCAAGGTGCCTTTGGGAAGAACAAAGATTTCATGTTGTTCATCGTGCAGGTCAAGAGGAGAATCTCTTATCCTTCTTAGCTTTTGGAATATTCTCCTTTCCTCATGTCTTCTTTCCTCCCATCTTTCTTCATTTATTTCTTCTCGTCTTTATTCATGTGGTTCTTCACATATTTCTTCTCTTTCAACCATTTCAAGAAGATTTTTCTCTTCGTTAAGAGTATGCTTTTCAGTTTCTAAGGTATGCAAATGCTTTCTTTTACTTTCTTTTACTTCTAGTGATAGGTCCTTTGTATTTGTCTAGCTTCAATTTCATCCTTATTCTTTTGTTCTTCGATCTTGTCTCTTATTTCTTCGGTCTTGTCTTTCATCTCTCCTCTGTCTTGGAAGAATTTATCTTTCTTCTTCTTCAACTAGTGTTTTCCAATAGCTCTCTAATTATTTTCTAGTTCTGGTTGTTGTTATTTTAAGATTATATCGCTGATGAAGAATAATTTGTTGATTATTTAATCCATAGTCATCACATATATGTTATTAGACATTAGACTACATGACAATATGTAATAAAGCAAGAATATATGTAATAAGTGGATAAATCTAAGTAAATGTTTGTAACAAGTGGTAAATGTAACTAAAAAAAGGATTAGTTGGAGCTTCCCTCCAACCATTCATCTATTGTATAAATAACCCTAAAGACGTAATACATACTTGGAATGGAATTACTTCCCTAAATTGTCTCTTCTTGTTGGGTTATGAGTGTGTATTCTTGATATATTTCACTATGTAGTCCCTCTTGGATGTCTTCCTTGATTCCCCATACTACAACATTTTGGTTTCGTTGCCATTTGATGGAATATTTTCTTGACATTCGTTGAATATGATCTTGGAGCAGCCTTTTTTCCTAGTGGGTGAGAGTAGCATGGAAGAAGTATACACACAAAGAGAGATAGAGGATGCTCAGTGATGATGCTCACTCGTGGATGTTGAATTGTATTTGATTAATCATGGATGCAATGCTCACTCATGGATGTTGATTCATATTTGATTACTCATGGATGCAAGTAGATGTTTCTTGGAAGATGATCAACCCACATGAAATTTAAAAGAAATGGCAAATCAAGAACCTGCAAAAGAAGAAATAGATGTGCTCATAAAAAGTTGTGCTACATTGAAGATTTATGCAAAATGTGGATGTTGTGTAAAATATTTTTCTGGTGGAGGTCGCTCAGTGTTTGTTGACCGCTCATGGGTTCCCATTGATTGGATTAGAACATTATGATCTCTTGTTGAAACAATGAAGAGAGTCTATTGCATGATTACTAGCACAGCCGCTAACTCGCGGTTGGTGAACACCGAAAGACTTACGGCGTACGGTGGATAAAAAACACTCTCTTGTTAAAAAAAAAAACTCAGTGAAAATGTTAGGCCCATGCATGAAGAAAACCCTCCACATCTCAATCACGTAACCTCCACTGACAAAGGGATGAAGAATAATTAAACGTGGTAATCATATGATGTTACAGTAACTTCTTAATATGATTAGGTAAATGTTAAAAAGTAAACAGGTTAATGGATGCATTTATAAATGCAAAGAAGTTATCAACAATAAATCTGACCCATTGATTTTGGATGACTACTAAGAATATGCCAGTATCTTCAATGCATAACCATCATATTATAATTTAAGATTAAAAGATCATTAATTGTGCCCATCTCCAATAGCTATACGCCTTTCGACGTAATTATATGATTTCATCCACTGAATGTTTTATCCGTGATGATCATGGACGGTCGGCTCGACTTTTTGATGGGGGTCGACTTGCTCACTATTTGAAGATTGATAGAATACATGATTGACCAAGAGATCTTTTCGATTGTTGACTAGAATCCCGACAAGTTTAGGTCGACTTGGCCGACTTTGTCGACCTGGTCGACTTATCAATGGTCGATCGAAGACAATCGGGGGTTTTTCACCTCTCTCCACATGCTTGTGTTTCACTCTCAACTTGGTTGATGAATGATTATTATATGATTTCATCCACTGAATGTTTTATCCGCGATGATCATGGAGGGTCGACTCGACTTTTCAATCAAGGTCGACTTGCTCACTATTTGAAGATTGATAGAATACATGATTGATCGAGAGATCTTTTCAATTGTTGACTAGAATCCCGACAAGTTTTGGTCGACTTGGCCGACTTTGTCGACCTGGTCGACTTATTAATGGTCGATCGAAGACAATCGAGGGTTTTTCACCTCTCTCTACATGCTTGTGTTTCACTCTCAACTTGGTTGATGAGACTGTTGATATGCTCAGTTCTTTGGAACACTATCCCACAACGAAAGGCATTGTCGGAGGACTGGTGTAACCTACATAAATTTAAGAGAAAGATCGTCCATGGTGTTAAAACAATATTTGAAGGGACTTGATAATTTGTGCACCGCCTTGAATATGCATCAAATATGAACGAATTGAGTTTGAACTTTATGCTTGTGTTACAGTAGTTTTTCTTTCTCACAATCTCTTGAATGCACTCTATCTGGTTATGTATACCCCTACACTACGTTGTTGGAGATTGTGAGAAATAGAATGCACATATTCTAGATCTCGCTCATGCACTAGACAAGGAAAAAACAATCAAATACTAATGAAAGCCTTGCTCGAATCATGTGTGCATTGTTAAAAATGAGGTTCCTATAAGAAGAGGATCCATCTTTGTATTTGTACTACACCCATGACACAATGTTGGAGATATCAAAATTGTTGAGCAATAACGAGCTACAAGAAGAGATGCGCATAGTTGATTGTTAAGTAAAAATCTTGTAAGGTGGTTGGCCAACGAATGAATCCTACTAGCTTTGATAATCGCTCATGAAGTTAGTTTCACAATCTACTATCTTTTAAGGGAGTTTGTTGCTAATTACGCAGAAAGGCGTATACCTATTGACAATGGGCACATTTAATAGGTTTTTAGTGCTTAATCAGTTGTGTATGGACAAGATTAAATATTGATGGAATATTCTTAGTCGTCCCTATAGATCAATGGTTGTGATTTCAACCACTAACTTTCTCACTATTATAAAGGCATCCGTTTACTTGTTTATTTTTTTACTTTTACTTAATCATATTTAAAATTTACTATGGTGGCTCGCTGATTGCCACATTTGAATGATTATCAAAGATTAAGATTTTGTTACAAGTGGAGAGATACTAATGGATTTTGGTAGGCCTGGCATTTTTATTGTTCTAATTAGGATTTTTTTTTAACTACGAGGGAGTTTTACCATCAATAAACGTTTCGGCGTTTACCAGCCGTTAGCGGCTGTGCTAGTTTATTTTATGACAGACTATGTGCGACACGGTTCTCATGACAACCAAAACAATAATCATCATAATGGATATCACAAGTACTGACGATGGATTCGAATTTGGAAGCATAAATATCATATATCATTTTTTTGAGGAACAATATGTCCTCTGCAACAACAGTCGGCTACATGGGCTTGACCAAACAAGTGGAAAAGCTCAACATTCAACAAAATCACGTCAACTCGTGATTGATGGTCGACTAGTTGACTTGCTCGATGTTGGGTATGTGTTATATTCTTTTCACAACTAGATATAGTGTGTGCTACGATGCACTGGGTCTGCAAGAGAGTTTGGGGGAAACTCCCTTGAGAATTTATTTGTTTTTGCCTTGAGAAACATGTCACCTTTTTTCCCTCAATTTTCATGTCCATTGTTGGGAGGTTTTTCGGCACATGGTTTTTTGCCGATGTTTTTCTATTTTCGGTTAAGGAATTAAGGTTGTTGACTAATCGAGGTGATCCAAAAAGGAACCAGAGAAGGCTAAGAACAACCTATAACTCACAAAGGAAACTCAAAACGCTTAGAATGGCTCCAACAAATAGAGAAATGACAAAAATTCAAAGTTCCCAAAATTGAGTAAAACTGACATGATAGGGAAGAGTGCATCGCAAGATTTTTAACGGTGCAAGCAGCTCATCAAACAGAGTTACAGATTGAAAGATATTCGAGGTCAAAGTTTGGTCAACCTAGCCCAGTGAGTAGGCCATGAGTCAACATCCATATTGTGGATGTCACCATCTGTACGGATGACATCATTTTCTGTACAACACACATGGCAGGAGCAGGGAAGTGACACGTGGCATGTTGATGTCATCATGATGACGTGGCGACATGAAAGATTGCCATGTGTCACCCGATTATTGGATTTTTGGACCGATCCGTGGACCAATTGGATCATGCCACATGGCAGCCCATACATTCCGTACAACTGACGTGGTGTTGAATTGGCAGGTGGAAGCATGGATCAATGAGAGGCCACCACGTGGCCCAATTTGGGGCTACCACATGGCAAGCGGGAAATGCACAAGGAAAGCTCGTGACCGAATTTTGAAACAAAAAAAAATAGTGGTGGGTACGCCAAATCTGGAGGACCACGCTAAATATAACAGGGACACACACACACACACACACACACACACACACATATATATTATAAAACATATAACAAATAAACCCAAAAGCGAGAGTCCATGGGGCTTGACCCTAGAACCTTCGCCTTTGCCTACGCCTTAATACATCCACCCCTAACCACTAGGCTGTAGGTGCCACTTGTTTCATATCACCTGTGTTTATTATTAAAAGGTGTATTCGCCCGGCCACGGAGCAGGAGGTGCGGACCGTACGACTTGTCGGGCATGATTTTTGAGGAGGTACAGTGATTATTGTAGGTTGCAAAGGGCATAGAAACTGAGACATAATTCTTCTTGGGCTTGGGAGTGCCAGAGTCTGATCAAGGCATGGAGAGAGACATTTTTTGGTAATTTGATGCCACAAATTCAATGGTGCTGTCCTTTTTCTAATCTGAGCATTATTTTTGTAGCTTGATTTCAGAATGAGATATACTTATGTATTTTTCCAAATTCTTTTGTTGAGTTAATGAAAGAGTCTACCCATTTGAGAGTAGGACCCAGAGATGTAATCCACCAGGGATGAACTCCATTATCAAGATTTTTTGTCATATCTGATGTTTTTTTCTCTTCATTTTTGGGTTTACCCTTCTTTAATGGTGCACTTTAATTTATGTTCATTTAATGCAATTATTTATAAGTCACTATGAAAAGATCCCAGACCATGTTGGTATCAGAGAAGTCATATTTGACTTGAATTGTTGAGTGTGAATGCTTACTAGATCCAAGCATAAGCGGGGTGAAGGAACTCTTAAGACTTTCAATCCCAAAGTTGGTCGTGCATCCTAAAGGAATAAAATGGCAGAAGAGGAAAAGCATGATAAACATGAGAACATATTTCACATGGTATTTTATTGCATGTCAAAAATGGTTGAACGAATGTATGGAGATTACGAGAAGAGGATGAAGAAGAAAGGGAAGAAAAAGGAAGCACATGTAGATGATTATGCTTCAGTAAACCAAGGGGCTGGAGGAGATCCTCCTGAGCCTTTGTCTTCGCCTTCAAGTTCTAGTTCTTCTTCCTCTGAGCATTCTCATCATTCTCATCATTCTAGCCATAAAGCCTCTTTTAAGAAATGATGCAGGAGCATCATCAACAGCCAAGCGAGCGTGATGGAGGAAGACAGTCGGGACAAGCGCCAGTGCATTTTTGCACATGTTGAAATGTTTTTGAAAGATTAAGGAGAAAATATTTATGTAACAGTTAAGGAGGTGTACTTGCATTTATGTATAAGTGTGTAAATAGATCTTGAGCAATCTACTCTCATCTGTCAATGTAAAAATAATTTAAGCTCAGTTAATGAAAGTAGGTAGGTTTGAATGATAGATTAGACAATTTAGGAACTAGGAGGGAAAACAGATATAGACACCCTCATCTTTGTATCATTGTATCATTAGAGATTGTAACATAGCATAGAGAAAGAGAGAGTTGTAGCATAAGAGTTGTAGAGAAGAACTCATGTACAAAATCTTTGAATTAATATATGAAGCTATGATTTAGATTCATGGTGTTATGATGCTTTCTGTGTATACATGTTGAATGGTATGATTGCAGTCGTTTTATTCTCTCTGTATTGCAATTGTTGTTATGATGTGGTGAATGTATGATTTCATATTGAATGTTTGAAATCTGAGAGAGAAAGAGAATGAGTTTCAATTGTTTCTTTTCCTGAGTGAGAAGTTCCTGCCAGGAGTGCAGTGAAGCGTCTACAAGGTGTGCGTTGACAAAGGTTCTGATTTTTATCTCAGAAAGATCAAGAGGGATACCGCTGTTCCCATTCCAGTAGAGTGCAAGTGGAGCACAGAAGCTGTGCAAGGTGTGCGCAGGCTAGCTGAGACCTTAGAAGTCATTTACTAAGGTTGAAGAGAGAAAGACTGCTGCTGCAAAAGGTGCACAGAGTCAAGATATCTAATACTTAGAAGTATTTGAGAGATTTCCGTAAGGAGTGCATGCAGGAATCCCTTTAGAGGCTTGAATTTACATCAAGTGGAAGCTCAGAAGGGTAAGTGTCTTTGAAGTGTTCAGGGGAAGACAGAGCGAGGTCGTTGTAGAAGCTAAGTTCAGACGAGGAATACTGTTCATTTCATAGAATTCATCGAGGGGAAAATTGTATGGTTGAAATTATCCGAGGAGAACTCGTGAAGTCGCGAGGACCATAGGATCTAGAGAAGTTGCAAGGTGGATAGGGATTGGACAACCCATCACTTTGGTTTCCAGAATCAACGAGGACCATTGATCGTGGTTAGTTCAAACCGTTGGATTAGTCCTCAAATTCGGGTTTCGTAAGTTCGGAAGGTGGACGAAATTCTTTGGTTGCGCGAACAGCTGAAGTAGCGAGGAGATCTAAACCGTTGGATTAGAAATCCATGGAGTTATCGCGTATCAGGAGTTCAAGGATTGGAAGGAGTCACTTTCGACTGCAGAAGTCGCGAAGTGGTGAGAGCCGAAGGCACGTGTGAATGCGTGGAACATCTGTCAGGTGGGGACCGTAGGGGCAACATGTGGCATGCACTCGCCACATAGAGGGGTCAAACCATTGCTGACTATTACATCTCGGGATTTCGTAAAAGAAGAGCATGAGAGCTCGACACTGTAACTCGCAAGATTGCGAGTAGCGAGAATATTTCAAAGGTATTTGACCATTGCCTCTCGGAGTTTCGCAAGAGGAGAGTGCCAAGGTTTGACACTCCAATTCATGAGGTCATGAGTTGCGAGAGGTGCTAAGTACTTAGCCCTAGCTAACGATCACGTGTGGAGGGTGCAGCCAAAGGAGGAGTTATACCCATATTGTGATCTCGGGTATCGGAGGTTGGAGAAAGATAAGTTGGGGGTCTTCAATTCATGAACTTTCGAGTTTATGAGAGACGCCTGTGTAAGGACCAGACCGTGGTCATATAGAAGAGTAAGGCTAACGCCTGGAGTTAATCTAAATAGGGTGAGTTTTACAAAGGACCTGTGGACTCGTTGGACATTCCAGCAAAGAACAAAGAGTCGCTTCGGTTCAAGGGGGTTTTAGAACGATCCTGGGCGGATCTCGGCCCGAGGGTTCAGGGTCTACATCAAGAAACCATTATTAAAGCTTGATGTAAAATTTTCTTTACCTATATTTAATGGAGATGTTAATCCTAAAAATCTTGATAATTGGATCTGATAGGTTGAAGTGTATTTTCGTGTCCAACATGTTGATGAAGAGGAATTTAAAGTGCAATTAGCTTCTCTTCGGTTGGAAGGAACCACTCTCATATGGTGGGAGAGAAAGCTTCAGTACATAATTAAGTGTGGTAATCTTCTTTCCACATGGTCAGAATTTAAATCCATTAGGGTATTTACATAAAGTAATGATGGAATGACAAACTGTAAGGAAAGGTAAAGGTGAAAATGTACAAAGTTTCACAGAAGAATTTAGGAATAAAGCTCTTGCATTGAACATTCCTTTGGATTATTATGAAACTTTAATAAAGTATATTGGCACACTTCACAATTATATTCATCATAATTTTCTCTTGTTTAACCCCACTAGTCTTGACGAAGTTTGTGTGTAAGCCACTCACCTTGAGAACAGGGGGAAACATGTTCAAGAAGATCTCATGAGGAAACCTTCCAATCTCCCACATAAGACTTTTAAGAAGTTTCAAAGGAAGGACAAAAATACCGCTACAGTAAAGAGAGAAGGAGAAAAACCATCTTGCACTCATTGCAAGAAGAGAGGTCACGATGAAGAACATTGTTGGAAACTGCATCCAGAAAAGAAACGGAAACAGTTTAGTGGAAAGGGGAAGACAAAGATTGTTGCTATAGTGAAACAAGATCTTGGTTCCAATTCAGGAGATGAAGGAAAGATCACATCGATTGGAGTACAAGGTAAATATTATCTTCATTCTAGTTCAAGTTCCAATAATGAATCTCATGTTGATGAATGAAAGAGGAATGAGTTATTTCATATACGAGTTGTATCTAGACATACTAAGATAGACACATTATTTGACCCGTGTTCCAAAATAAACTTAATATCTGAAGCACTTGTTAATAAGATGGTTCTTGAAATGAAACCACATCTGAAGCCTTATCCTCTTGGTTGAGTATGTGATAAAGAAAAACTTAATGTCACCAAACAATGTAGGATCAGATTTTCTATTGCTTGAAAGTTGATTGATGAAATAGATTTGGATGTTGTACCACTTGATATATGTGGCATAGTGTTGGGAAGTCCTTATATTTATGATAGAAAATAAGTCCTCTTTCGTTATGAGAACAAATACCACCTTACTAAAGGGAGAGTGGAATATATTGTTAGATCTCACAACATAAGGGTAAATACAACACTTGTTAGTGCAGGGCAAATGAAAAGAATAATAAACACTAATAAGAGATATGTACGCATGGTCGTCAGAGAGAAATATGTTGGGACATCAAACGCTTTCCAAGGGTGAGATCCATCTCATAAAAATGAATTAATTGATATTATTTCTAGGTATGATGATATTTTTTAGGAATCAGATGGATTACCTCCTAAGAGGGAAATCCAACATGAGATACATATTCAATATGATTCTCCTCTTCCTAACATGGGAATGTACAAGATGTCATTTATGGATATGACAGAGATCAAGAAGAAGGTACAGGTCTTATTGGATCAAGGCGTCATCCGGCCTAGTTCATATCCTTGTGGTTCTTTGACCGTGATGGTGCCAAAGAAGGATAGCACATGGCGAATGTGTGTCGATTATCAGGATTTAAATAAAATCACGATGAAAAATCGATACCCTCTTCCTCATATAGATGATTTACTTGATCAATTGAAGAATGTTGTTTATTTCACTAAGTTGGATTTGTGCAGTGGATATCATCAAATCAGGGTCACAGAACAAGATGCATGGAAAACTTCCTTTAAAACCAAATAGGGATTGTTTGACTGGTTAGTTATGTCGTTTGGGCATTGTAATGCTCCAACAACTTTCATGTGTGTGATGAATGATGTATTCAGGCCTTTCCTAGATGACTTTGTGATTGTATATTTAGATGACATTATTTATTTTAGTGAGACTTGGGATGCACATGTAAGGCATGTAAAGAAAGTATTGGATACTTTTCAAAGGGAAAATATATATGTAAAATTGTCTAAATGTGAATTTGGAAAGACTACACTTGTGTACATAGGTATTGTAAGAGGAAAATTGAAAATTGATCCTTCCAAAATTGATGTAATTGTAAAATGGCCTGAGCCAAAGAGTGTAACCGAAGTCCAAAAATTCTTAGGTGTAGTTCAATATTGGCAGAGATTCATTCCCAACTTCTCCTTTATAGCAACTCCTTTTCATTCCTTAACCAGTGTGAAGAACACTTTTCAGTGGAAAGGAAAGAAACAAAAAAATTTCAACATTTTGAAGGAGAAGATCAATACCACACCATCATTAGCACTGTCGAATCTTCAATATCCTTTTGAGATCAAGACAGATGCCAACGAATGCACCATGGGTGTAGTGTTGATGCAATATCGTAAGTCTATCTGTTACCACTCTGAAAATTTTAACCAAGTTGTTGTTAACTATCCTACATATGATAAAGAGTTATATGCATTAGTCCAAAGCATAAAGAAATGGAAGCACTACTTGTTAGGGAAGGAAACAATCATACATATAGATCACTAGCCCTTACAATATCTCCAAACATAGACCAAATTGCAACAATATCGACACTACATATGGATGATTTTTCTACAACATTTTCATTTGGTAAACAAGTACAAAAAGGGTAAAAGTAACAAGGTAGTCGATATGCTTTCTAGACCTCCTATTGTTGCTTCTATTATGTTGAAGAATACTTCTTTATCTCATGATATCTATGTAGAACAATATTCCATCGATGATGATTTTAAAGAAGTATATGCGAAGCTAACCCTTGTTGCACAGGTAGAGAACTATTTTCTGCAAGGAAAATTACTCTACCATCTTGGGAAGCTATGTATTCATACAAGTGAACGAGCCCATGTAATACGAGAAGCTCACACTTCTCTTGTGTCTGGGAATTTTGGGGTAGGAAAAACTATGGCTCATTTGCAGAGGTTTTGTTACTAGCCTCAAATGAAAGAAATTATAATTAAATATGTAAACGGGTGTGTGATGTTTTCTACTTGTAAACCCACTAATAGAAAACTGGGGCTATACTCACCACTTCTTGTTCCATCCCATCCATGAGAAAGTGTCTCCATGGATTATGTAGGGGGTTTACCAATGACCAAAGGGGGTCATGATCATTTGTATGTTGTAGTGAATAGGTTCAACAAGATNCTTTCTAGACCTCCTATTGTTGCTTCTATTATGTTGAAGAATACTTCTTTATCTCATGATATCTATGTAGAACAATATTCCATCGATGATGATTTTAAAGAAGTATATGCGAAGCTAACCCTTGTTGCACAGGTAGAGAACTATTTTCTGCAAGGAAAATTACTCTACCATCTTGGGAAGCTATGTATTCATACAAGTGAACGAGCCCATGTAATACGAGAAGCTCACACTTCTCTTGTGTCTGGGAATTTTGGGGTAGGAAAAACTATGGCTCATTTGCAGAGGTTTTGTTACTAGCCTCAAATGAAAGAAATTATAATTAAATATGTAAACGGGTGTGTGATGTTTTCTACTTGTAAACCCACTAATAGAAAACTGGGGCTATACTCACCACTTCTTGTTCCATCCCATCCATGAGAAAGTGTCTCCATGGATTATGTAGGGGGTTTACCAATGACCAAAGGGGGTCATGATCATTTGTATGTTGTAGTGAATAGGTTCAACAAGATCTGTATTTTGATGCCATGTAAAAAACATATCACTGTTGAGTAGACTGCTAATCTCTTCTTTCAGTATGTTTGGGTTCACTTTGGATTACCCACATCCATTGTCTCAGATCAAGATACTCGATTCCTTGGGGACTTTTGGACTAGCTTGTGGAGGATGATGGGCACCAAATTGAAGAGGAGCATTGTTTTCCATTCACAGATCGACATAAAGACAGAGGTGGTAAACCAAACAATGGTACTTTTTCTTCGATGTTACTGCAACAAGAATCTTAAATTGTGGGATGAACATATACCCTATATGAAGCATGCGTACAACCACGATTTACATTCATCCACTTAGATTTCACCTTTTGAGACATGTTTTGGGTACCTACCAAAGGTTCATTTAGACTTGATGTATGGGAGAGATGTCGAAGTGAATGAAGAACGAATAGAGGACAAAGCCCACAAGTTCATCCAAAGGATCCAACAAATACACCAGGTAATCAGGGAACAATTGGAGAAAATTCAAGCACATTATAAATCTCGACATGAAAAGCACAGGGTTGATCATTAGTTCCAGGTTGGAGACCGGGTATGTGTTCACATTAGCAAAGAGAGATTGAAGGGTGAATGAAAGAAACGAAAGCCCATTCATTATGGACCCTTCACTATCTTGGAGAAAAGTGGTACCAATGCTTTTCATTTGGATCTTCCACCTTACATGCAAATTTACTTAGTTGTGAACGTTGAGAAATTGAAATTTTTTTAGCCTCCCATGATCATGGATCAAGATGAGGAAGTTTCAATACCTTCAGTTGATGAGATTGCACCTCATTAATTGGATGAGCTACAGGAAGATATCATCCTGGATAGGAGGATGAGGACTTCATGCAGGGGTGATGTTGATTATCTTCGATTAGGCCTAAAAGGCACACATCCAAGCAAGGAAAAATGAATCGAGAAGGACAAAGTGAGGGGACTCTTCCCTTACTTACCTGTTGATTGATGAAATATTTTGGTGGTCCAAAAATATCTTAGTGGGAAGGTGTATTCCAAAAAGGATCCAGAGAAGGCTAATAACAACTCAGAACTCACAAAGACAACTCAGAATGCTCAGCATGGCTCCAATAGACAGAGAAAGGGAAAAAATTCAAAGTTGCCAAAACTCAGTGAAAATGGAATGATCATGAAGAGATCATCACAATATTTCTAACGACGTAAACGACTCATCAAATAGAGTTATGGATTGAAAGATATTCACGGTCAAAGTTTGGCCAACCTAGCCCAGTCAGCAGGGGATGAGTCAACATCCGTACTGCTAACATCAACATCCATACAGATGAGGTCATCATTTGTACAAAACACATGGAAGGAGTAGGGAAGTGACACTTCGCATGATGATTTCAGCATGATGACATGGAAGCACTAGAAGTTGCCACGTGTCACTTGATTATTGGATTTTTGGATCGATCCGTGGACCAATCAGATCATGCCACATGGAAGTCCATACGAATGACGTGGAATTGAATTGGAAGGGGGAAATGTCACCCATTGAGAGGTTTCCACGTGGCCCAATCAAAGGCTACCACGTGGCAGGCGGGAAATGCACAAGGACATCACGTGACCGAATTTTGAAACAAAAAAAATAGTGGCGGGTCCGCCAAATATGGTGGACCACACCAACTATGGAAAAAGTTGTAGGATATTCTAGTATCATAGATAAATATAATGGGGGTGGATATATATATTATAAACCATATAACAAAAAAACCTAAAAACAAGAGTTTGTGGGGCTTGACCCTAGAACCTCTGCCTTTGTCTATGCCTTAATACGTCCACCCCTAATAACTAGGTCGCGGGTGCCACTCGTTTCATATCACCCATGTTTATTATTAAAAGGTGTATTCTTCTAGCCATGGAGAAGGAGGTGTGGACCGTAGGACCTTTCGGGCACAATTTTCAAGGAGGTACAGTCATTATTGCAGGTTGTAGAGGGCACAAAAACTGAGACAAAATTCTTCTTTAGCCTGGGAGTGCCAGAGTCAGATTGAGGCGTGAAGATAGTCATTTTTGGGTAACTCGATGCCATGAATTCAGTGGTGTTGTCTTTTTTCTGATCTGAGCATTATTTCTGCAGCTTGATTTCAAAATGAGGTATACTTATGTATTTTGCGAAATTATTTTGTTGCGTTAGTGAAAGAGCCTACCCATTTGAGAGTAGGACCTAGAGACATAGTCCACCAGGGATGAACTCCGTTCTCACATTTTTGTGTTCATATATAATGCTTATGTCTCTTCATTTTTTAGTTTTCCCTTCTTTAATGGTGCACTTTAATTTATTCTCATTTAATGCAATTCTTCATAAGTCACGATGAAAAGATCCAGGATCACCAGGTCATTGGATTAGGGTTTTGGATGCCACTGGATCCTATAGGTATATTGTATTGTAAACAATTTATGATGTGAATGAATATAGAATATCTTGGTTTTCCTGGTTTGGGTTTCCAGGGGAAAAATCTCTGTGTAATGTTTGTATTTTCCATTGTATTTTTTTGTTCTTTTAATAAAAATATGTTTATAGTAAATAATTGTACAAGGTTAAAATATAAAATCGACCAATGAAATATTTCGCTACCTTTGAAGTTTCAATATGAGTCTATAAAGAACCGAGAATGGGAAAATTTTTATTACTAACAAAGTGGTTAATTTATCTATCGATAGTGATAAAGTGGGCTTGAGTTTCTATCTAGCGATCTCCCATCAGGAAAACAACTAAAACCAGTCGAATTCTGGGTATATTTGATTACAATATGGTTAAGGTCAATACCATGGTTGACTAGGGAATTTGACCAGAAACCAAAACTATGTGTTTCTCCTATCGATGCTTGAAGTAATGATGTACACCAATCACAACACTCAAATCCTCCTTTTTCAACCATACATAGGGTTATCAATTGGTGACGGGAATAAGACTTTGCATTTTGTATGTCGTTTTGACGATTTCAAATGCAATTTAGATCTATGTGCCTTTATATTCAATTATAGAGAGTAATGAGAATTGAGTCTACCTTTAAATACTGGCTTTGTCTTCCTACCTGTAATTATAAGATAGGAAATGGTGATGTCAGGCTATTAGTGTTCTTCCTCTTTTATATAACAATAAGGATTTCATTATGCACATTATTGTAATTCTATGGATTTCTCTTATAATACCATTATAATAGTTCGAATGATGAATCCCATTGTTGGAAGGCAGTGAACACTAGACTCGACTACACTACATGAGAGTCGATCCAATCGACAAGAATGAAAGGGAGTTTGAAGTTTGTTAAATTGGGTCTGGTCGACTGGTTTCCTTGCTCATGATCGATGGACATGATAAAACATCAAATGGAAATAAAAATATGACGCTCTTGATGGTAACACATTTGTAATTTAATACATATAAAAAAATTAACTTTTTCTCTTCCCTAAGGGTTTTTTAGTTCTAATTGATGATGCCAATCAGAGTTTATTTAATGTCAACCCGGGAAGGTAAACTTAGAAGTGCAACCTAAAATATATAGATCTAGAAATATTCCTAATATGTCCGAGATCTTAAAGTTCCCTTACAAGAACATATTCATCAAAATCTCTTTCAACAACTAATCAAACCTAGATCTAACAATTGTCAAGATCCTAAGATTCTCTTACAAGAACACCTGAATTTTAGGATCTCCTCCAATATTAGAACATTTAACAAAACTTAAAAGCAGAAATGAAACAAAACTAAATCTAATAATTGTCTGAGATCTTATGGTTCTCTTACAAAAACACTTTCAAATAAGATCCTTCCAGTATTAGAACATTTAACAAAACTTTAAAAGTTGAAATCAAAAAAAACATAAATTAAGTTATACCTAAAATAAGCAAATAAGCATGCAAGTGAGGCCATGGGGGCTCTCCATAACTCCACAAGCACGCCACTTTAAAGGAGACTCAAATGTGGAAGCAACAAAATCAAAGTATGATTCTTTATTTCAAAATCTCCAAAAACCAACTCTAAGATTACAACTCTCTCTGATTCTAAGATTACAAGCTTCAGATTACAAATG
>SNQJ01S0058757.1:179156-190092 GCA_010110895.2 Picea sitchensis | reverse complement strand
AACCAAAGCCAACCTATGCGGAATGGCTCATAATGATGGAATATGATCATCAATGCAAGATGGACCCCACAATGCCTCTCAAATACCCCTGTACTCGCTCTAGCACCCATCTGGCTACTTTGGTCATCATAAATCTCTGCCCTATGATGATGTCCCAAAGTGGGGACATTAAATTCCTATAGGAATCCAAGCTAATCACATCCAATAAATAGGAATAGCCTCCAAAATTGAATTAACCAGGACCAATCTCCCTACACAAGAGAGCCATATGTGACTCAATTGCTTCAATCTCTTTTCCATCTTTGCAATCAACCATGACCAATCAGATTTTAAATAAAAAGTTGTCTTTAATTGAAAACCCAGATATTTTAGCCTCAGGTCAAAATCTTTGATCTTGAAAGAGAAATGAAGTTTATAGATGTTTGTTTCCTCCTCACTCATATTAGAAATTGAAAGAGTGTATTTCCTGACATTGATTTGCATAACCGTGGCTCTGTTGAAAAGAGCTAATACATCTGATAGAGTTTCAACATTGTTATCGTGCAAGTTTTAGGTTGGTAAAATCACAACCCAACCACAAAATGGTGACAACTAAGAGAACACCTACCCACTGTCACCTTAGGAAGGTATTCCCATCACTTTGGAGATGAAGTAATCACCTCAAGGGGGGAATCCCGGTGACCCTAGGGGAAAATGAAATGAAAATTGGGATGATGAGATGACTGCCCCTAAAGGTCAAATTTCTATGTGGAGGAAAGGCTTTGATGGCATATCTTGGGAGTGGTTTAAGGTTTCCAAGTCTTTTGGTACCTGTGGAAAGTGTTTGTACCTACCAATTGTACGAGCTATATGTTAGATGGATGAACATGTTAATATTTCTGTCCCTATTTTCAATAATCAACTAAATTATATATCGACAATAAAATCAATTATTTACTCTATAAATAACCATCAAAATCATCAAATATTTATTGGGAAATGAAGCACTAAACATGTAGACTAATTCCCAATACTTTAGCACAATATTTGTTGGTGAATTAGGGCTGAAAAAGATGTTTTCAAAGATTTTTTAGAGCATCCAAATGGCTATAGAAAATATTTACTACAACATCAATGTTTACCTCAAGCAATTAACCAAAAATTTTCCCAATAGTAGCCAACATCAAGTAGATTAACAATAACAACTCTTCAACTATTTCCAATGGTAAAAGAGTGAGAAATTGAGCTTCAAAAAGAGAGTTTGCAGCAGCCCTAGTGGCAAGATATCCTTGACCAATCAAAACTCCACAGTGATTCAAGCAAGCAATTAAAACAAAGAATTGAGTCCACCTTGAACAAATTCAATATCTCATAAAATCATGTATTTCAATGTAAGGAATTTATTTCTCCAATGCAATAACAGATTAGTGCCTTGCCAAATGGGTTGTGGAGTCTTCTTGTATTAGGTTAGGACTAATAAATCTCAAGGGTTGTAAGCCCTTTTAATCCCTTGAGATAGCAACCCCAACAAGGTAAATTTTAGGAGGGTGTAAACCCTTTTACTCCTCATAGCAACCTTTGCAATATACTTTTCACCCAAAAATAATGATAAACATGGGTGGAGGTTATAAATCCTTATACTCCAAGGATCTATCCAATAACAAGCATGCAACAAGAAATAAACCTCACAAAGTGTAGATTTTCCTTACCAATTCCAAGAAATTCCAAGAAATTCCAAGACAAAACCCTACTTAGCACACCACTTCCTTCCATAAGACAAGAGATAAACCATATCACAATAGAGAGAGAGAGTGAATTTTCCCAAGTAGGGAAAAAATTTCAGCAAAGTATCCTTCTCCACATGGTAGAGCTTGATTCAAATGAGATACAAATTATCTCTATTTATACAAAATGTCTTAAACATAGTTTGTCCACATAATTTAGGGTAAACCATATTATAAGGGGTCAAGAACCCTAATCTTTCCCCTTTACAAAATAATATTATTTAATTCATACTTTTGCACATGATAGAAACCCTAAAACATGGCATCACCATCCTTTTGGTTAACTTTTGGCACTTTAAGTCAAGTCATTGAGATTGGAGAAGGGACATTGGGATTCCAAAATCCAAGTGTATTCAATCCAATCCCATACCCTCCATGATCCATGGCATATTTTATCCAAAACGTGCTAAGTGTCCTCAACCACCACCAAACCTTAACCCCTCTATGATGTCAAGCCTTCAAGGGTGATGTTTTGTCCTTCTTGGGAAAAACGTTTGGGTGGCAAGGGCTAGGTTAGGTCTACCATGATGTATTATAGGCCTCCAAAGGCATGTCTCCTTGATATAGCATGTAGCCCCTCAACATACAACATGTGGGATTCAACCCCCATGAAGCCCAAGCTAGGCTTGTTCCTCCAAAATTGTCCACCAGATCAGTCCTACAAAGAAAAATGGATACAACCTCTAAGGATATCAATTCAAAGAATCATGATGAGTAAATCAAATCAATAAAAGATCCATATAATAAAGTACATCCAAACCACCTCATCAAAATAAACTAATGCTCAAATACCCTATGCAATTTATCAAGTTTAGGTATGCGAGGGTTGACAAAACGACCTATTGGGTGAATCATTCCTCAAGTTTAGGGGTGTTTCCCAAGGGGTCCTCCTTCTAAGTCATGTGGATGAGGTGTCATGGGGGAAATTTTTGGGCATGGGGTTCATGACATACAAGGGGTTGTAGTGTCTCACTTATGGGTGCCTTTGTAGAGGGTGTGTTGCACCTTCGTTTTCAATGCATCATTTTTCCAAGCCTATTCATTGCCATTAATTAAGTAAGGTACATACACTGAGTACTCCCTAGGGTGAATCGATTAGCTTTTGGGGAAATACCAAAGTGTCGATTGAAGGGAGAAGTACACATAGTTCCATGGGGGTATAGTCTATCTTGTAACACACTTTGTGTAAATCCCTCAATCAAGTGGGACATTTATGTTATGTGTTTTCTTTTGCAGTTATTTTCTTTTTTAGGAGAATATTTTCATTTCTCTCAAGACCTCTTTGGGAGAGCATATGGAAGGTTCGTAATCAAGATTATATCTTTTTCCAGCCACAAGCCTCTATGCCTTCATCCCCTTCTTCCCATGAAGTGAGGGATAACCCCTTCTTGGGTCAGTACACCCAAAAAACCCAAAAGGTGAGAAGATGAGGGGATGAAATGTGGAAAGTGACAAGTATGGTTAGGAATGGCATGATGAATTGTTAAAAGGACCTCCCAGTGGCATACCTATTCCTAAGGGTGACCCACTTACTAGGGCACAATTTCAACCACCAAGGTAAACGGGGAAAAGAGAATAATGTCCAAGAAAATGTCACATAATAAAAAGAAGTAATAGATGCAAATATTGAAATGCCTCAAATATTGAAATGATACTTACCATAATACCTAACTTGTACCTCATGGAGAAAGACCCAATGTCTTCCAGAGGCCAACTGATGTGGTGGATACTATTGTGTTCAAACTAGATTTGTGGTGGTGAGGTGGGTCTCTATCTATGCAAGTGGAAACTTCTGGTCAAGGTGTCTCTTGGTACTCCATGTCTACAACTTGAGGGCCTCGAGACATCATCTCCTTAGTTATCCCTAGGAGTTGGGAATAACATCTGGCTCCTACTTGTGAACATGTGCTCTCTGTAGAGTACATGATAACCACAACATCTCTTGGTAGACCTGTGCACACACTGAAACATAACACTATAAAATATAGGGTGGTTATATTACCCTTCATCCATATATATCAAAACCCAAAATGAAACTAATATAGATTTTTTCTTTTACAAATTTTCAAACATTTCTAAACTAAACATGAAGTCAATATGCAAATGAAAGGAAAGAAAAATGACCCAACTACTTACCTAGGTTCTTGAGGCCCTGAAGATCAGGTGATAGGTGATTTTAAGTGAAGTCATACAACCAATACATCCATCTCTTCATCATTTCATCAAGGTATCTTCCCCTGTGCTTAATCATGTGAAACAACAAAGATAATTCCAACACATAATAATCATAAGCATAAATAGACATATAATCAATCATGAAATGAAACACTTGGATATGGGTGGGATGGAGTAAATCTTGTTGAAAAGTGTAGCTACAATCCTGATTATCCTGGAAATCATGCCATAAAGGATAGCCACAAGCTCAATCAATCCATCTTTGAAGAGGGATATCATATGTAGACGATGGTTCATCTTCATCTCCATTAGTACGATCACTACTTCTTGAAGACTAAGAAGATATGGGAGGTCCCAAGAATACCTCATGATTTCCCTAAGAATAAAGAATGACAGAAGGGAAAACCTCAAGCTTAGAGAAAGAAAAATGTGGCCTCTTCAATTGTGAATCCGTGTAAAAATCCTCAATATGAAAATACTTTCAATTTGTAGAGTGAGCCTTTGATTTCCATGGGATGGCCATGTCCCAGTGTTCATCTAAAATTGAGGATGAAGGTGGCTAAAATTCCTCATAGAACAAGTCTGCGTCCCCAAAAATATATGCATCACAACTCCCAAGGGATGGCCAAAATCATCCTGAAAATGCTACGTCGAGTCATCCTCGAATGGATAGAACAAATCTGTAATCATATCATCATCAAGATGCCAAAAATATGAATCATACACATATGAATACCAATCCTCTAAAGATTATACCTCAACCCCCTTTTCCTAAGAGATACCCTCAATATCTTAAATGGGTTCTCCATAAAAAATGACACAACCAACATCCCATCTACGTCCCCCTATTTGTATGAACATGTCTATATGATCATCAACCAAATCCAAAAGGTTCTTTCATAAAACCATCAATATGAATGAAAATGACCATTGCTTTGTCTTTGTGTGCAGGAAGGATATAAGCTAGGGCAACTTCAATTGGATCTTCAATTTCTTCATCATTGAGACTATTTGGTTCTTCAACTTCATGCACAAGAGGAAAGAAAGGTCGGACAACCTCACCTTTATCAAGTGGGAGTAGAGATAATGATGTCTCAACATGTTTTGATTCATCAGAATTCTTCTTTATTTTTACATGCATGCCCCTCCATCGCCTCTTCATTGCAAGGGTCTTGATCCTTAATACATAGTGCTTTGTTTTCCCCCTTTCAAAAGGATCTGTCACATCCAAGGAATCCTCTAATAATTCTTCACTTCCAAAGCCATGGAACCAAGTATCATTAAGATTCTCAAAAGTGTCACAACTCATCATGTCCTCTTCTTGATGTGCACAAGGAGCAGAGGCCTGAATGTCTTCGTCAAGTGGAAAGGAAGATATAAGCACTTCATCTTCATCAAATGTCTCATTTGGATCTATAACATGATAAAATTCATCAGGATATTATTGGTAACTTTATTCAAGCATTTCTTGTTCTATTGTCTCATCATCCACCATAAAACCTTGTCTACAAAGAGAGTGTTTGAGATCCTAGAAAGTATCTTGCAAATTCTGAGTAGGTGGCCAATAATGATTGAGAAATTATTGAATTAGCTTGGTGGAATATGGGATATTCTTTGGTTTACATGAGTGTGAAAGCCAATTCCTTTGACTTGATTCCAAAGAAGATACAAAAATTTTCATCAGTACATCTTAATGTAGCACATTTAATCTTGAAGCATACTTCATATAATTGATGACATGGGTGACTGCTAGAACTTGATCACCATTAAATATAGGGAAACATGGCCTCCACTCTGAGGAGAAATGATTTGGATATCCAGGGATATTCTGAATATCCAAAGATGGGTATACTTTATGGAAATCCCATGGTAAGTCCCGTGAGGCCTGTTGGATCATGTTGTTATTGATGCCAATGGTTTGATTGATTGATTGATGATTGATGTAATGTAGTATGTATTGTCCTTGATGTGAATGCATAGATGAAGATGGATCAATGAGTTTTCATTGATATGATGAATATGGATCAATGAGTTGTCATTGATATATGATGCATATTTGATGTATATGATGCAGTGGTGAATTGATGCAAATATGAATCATTATTCTCTTATCATGATTGATAAGGTGCACAAATGGATGAACTCCAAAGTGGTCCCCTTATGGTGAAAGCCCTCACGAGAAGATGCTTTGCGGATTGAGTTATCCTAGAAGAATGGTTGGAGGACCCATGCTTGTATGTGGAATAATGAGATGAAGATCAGTTAATCTGTTGGTGAAACTATCCTAGATGGATATTTCTTGTCATGTCATTTTCGGTGGTATGTGTAATGTCACATAACTCCTCACGGTTTGAGAGTTATGGAATTACGAAGTTGGAGGACCCCCATATGAAGGCTTGAAGCCCTAAAAGTTCAAAGAAGTCAAAGTGCTTGAAAAGAAGAAATCGTTATTTAAATGATAAAGTAAAGTGACAAAGTCAAGGTGGATTATTTAAATAATAAAGAGAAGTGACAAAATCAAGAAATGATAAAGTAAGGTGATAAAATCAAGAAGGAATATTTAAATGATAAAGTATTGGAGAAATTTCTATTTATGGAAAGTGGTTAACCCTAAAATAAGGAAAATAGGTTAAGTGACCTAGAAATGGGTTAAGTGACCTAGAAATAGGTTAAGTAACCTAGAGGATGAACGTATAAATAAGATAGCTATGGAATCTTGCACATATCCCTTTTTTGGATCAATGGAGAGATTCTTGTGAGATTATCATTTAGAGTATTGATGGAAAGCTTCTTGTGAGAGCATCTTTGGTGTAGATCTCTTGAGCATGATTGAAGATCTATTCTGAGAAAGAGAGCGTGAGAAGGATCTCATGGACACATAAATTTTTTGGCAATATCGAAGATATTGACGACAAAAGTATCGAAGCTTCAGAAACCCTAGATTCTGAGGTGTACGCAGGCTGTAATGGGCCAGGGCACGTACATATGCGAGTTGTATGAGGACAGGGCGCGTACAGTGGATAAAATTATGAAAATTTGTGGTTGAGATAATGATTGGCTATTGAATACTAAAGCAGGTTCTAGATATGCATTCTATGAGCTTAGATTTGTCACTGAGACACTGGTATGGTTACATTATTGTCATGATGGATAGTATTTCTTGTTGTGTTGTGAATGCTTAGGGCATTCTTGGTATGGCTATTATGATGTGGTTTATGCTGGTTTATGGAGTGAAAAATACTCTTGTGATTCAGTTGTGATATGATTTCTATGGTATGTTGATTGCTTATGCATGATTGAGTAGCATTCATATTGATTGGTTGTGGAGCATGAGTAAGCTATTGGAGAGCTTGGATGTGTTGTGACTGGCTGGTGGTCAGTTTGGATAGTGAGAAATAGAAGAGAATGATAAGTTGGTTGTAGAGGATCTGAGTTGATCTTGAAGGATAAACCCTAATAGCTCAGAAGGTATACACATGTTGTTGTATACACTGGCTGTGTACATACGTGGGTTGTAGTGAGTCAGGGTGCATACACACGTGGGCTACATTATTGACAGGTCGTGTACCTGTTGCAGATTGATATCTGTTGAGGATTTTTTCCTCATCTCAGTTGGTGTTGAGTGTGTAAGATGAGTCTTGCATGATAGAACTGGTTCTCTTATAGAGTTGTACTCTATTCAGTTGTTGCTGAAAACCCCAAGGATTGTAGTCCGTAATAAAAATAAAATTGTACATACATCTTGTATTCTTTGTGTTCCTTGTGGTGATGATTTGTTGATGATATATTGCTGATATATGTTGCTGATATGTGTTCACATATAACTGGTTATAAATGACAACAATGAGTAATGAGTAAAATTTTGAATGCTAACTAATGAGTTTTGTGTAAGAGGAAAGTTTTGGGAAAAAGAGCCCCACACTCATTCACCCCCCCTCTAAGTGTGGTAGGTGTGTCCAACAATTGGTATCAGAGCAAGCCTTCACTACAAGACTTAACAATCTTGAAGGAGATCCATAGACAAACAAATGGATGATGAAGTTCCAATCCTTGATGAGGAAAACTATTCTACTTGGAGAATAGAGGTGAGATTACATTTGAAGACAATGGGAGAAACAATTTGGAAGGCAACCATTGGTGGATCAGTTCCTTTGAAGGACAAGTCAAAGTTTGCAGCTCAAAGAGAAGGAAAGAACAATGATGCATTGGCTCTCAAGACCATTCTTAGTGGACTCTCAAGCCCTATCAAAGAGAGCATGGGACAATGCAATTCCGCCAAGGATCTATGGCTAAAGCTAGAGGATACATTTCAAAACAAGGAAGAAGATGATGAAGACCACTCCATCAAGATCATTAAAGGTAAAGAATATCCAAAGACTCTTGAAGGCATTATTTCTAAATGTGATCTTGAAAACATTTCAAATAAAGACAAAGAATCAAGTGATAATGGTAGCACAAAGGAAAGCAAATAATCATGTGATGATGTTGGAAAAAAGGAAGAACCCAAAAGTAATTCAAATGAAGATATAAAATATCCAAAGACTCTTGATTGCAATGATTCAAAATGTGATGATGTTGAATATTTCTCAAGTGAAGAAGAAGATCTAGAAACAGTTGATGGAAGTTATCCCATGGAAAGAATAGAAGAAGATATATTAGAACTTCAAAAGGAAGTTGAAGAGGGTTTATATAGATATAGCAGTGATCATTATTATATAGAATATAACTATATTTCAGAAAACACTAAGAAGTTTCTTAGGAAGAGTCAAAGTCACATCTTGAAGTTAAAATAAATGCTCAAAAAACTAGAAGAAAGTAGTAAGCCTCAATTAGAAGAAAAGGAAGAAGAGATCACAAGACTAAAGAATGAAAAAGAAGATATGAAGGTAGATGATGAGATTAGCAAAAGTTTTGAAACTATTGTCCATGTCAAGACCAAAATTGAAGAAGCCAAAAGGATAGAGGAATTATTGAAGAATCAAATAATTGAAAAGGAAGAGTCATGTTTTAAGTTAGAAGCTGAAATTGTTGACCTTAGAAAGAAGGTAGAGAAGTCAAACAAATTCTTGAATAGATCAAAAATCTTGGATGAGATGTTGGAAAGTCAAAGATCACCATATGATAAATCAGGTCTTGGATACAAATAAGAAGCTACACATGCTGAAGCAAGCACCTCAAAGAAGCATGAGGTAAGTCCATCAAAGAAGGAAGACAATGTTACAAAGAAACCATCATCACAAGGCAAAGAAAATCTCAAAAGAACAAAGCCATGAAGACATCAAGAAGTTATTCTTGGGACACCAAAGCAAAGGTATGAAAGTATTTTTCATGGTCATTGTTATTCATGTAATGGATATGGTCACAAAGATTTTGAATGTAGATCTTATGAAAGGAGATATAATGTAAGATTTTATAACACCATGAGGTGTTGGAGATGTGATCAAGTAGGACACATTGTTTTTCACTTGTAACACCATGAGATGCTACAACTATAGTGGATTTGACCACAAATCCCAGGAGTGTTGGAACACAAGAAGAAAGTCCATGATGAGGACTTCACATAGCATGGCTAGAAGAAGGAATGAAGTAAGGAAGGGAGACATATTTGAAAATATGGATGCTCAGAGCTCAAGTTCTGAGGAGCAAGGACATCTACAGAAGTGGGTGAAGAAGATAGAGCATCCAGAACATAATGAAAGACTGAAGGGAAGTTCAAATGTGTCATCTACTGAGGCATACGTGGGTGACAGTGGTATCAGTTGCGTACATATGTAGGCTAACCTTGTATAGGTCATGTACATAAGAAAGTTGTTGTGCAACAGACCACGTATATGTGGTAAATCCTTGGGACAAAGGAAATGCACATGGGTTGCAGTTTAATGTGATGGTATAACTTTGTGTTGTAGGGTATGAAATTGTTTGTTGCATGTTCTAACACTATTTTTTGTAGGTTTAAGTGTTCATCTATTGTATTATGTAAAATAAAATATCCGGTGCACGACACTAACCCACAAGTATGGATGGATGCATTTTCAGTTGAAGAACAATGTTGGTTATAACAGTGAAGTTATGGCACCCTGGTTATATAATGTATTGGTATCTTATTGGAAAACTTGATACATGCATTTGGCATATGAATAGGCTACATATTGGGACATGTAGTTGGTGAGTTGATCATGTTGTACATCATTGATGATATATAGTTGATGCATGATTTGTACGTTTCTAGTACACTAGTAGAGGCACCTACTAGCAGGTTGATTAACACATGTTTTATGGAGGATTTGGCATACATGTATGGGATTCATCATTTTGTGGTGTTGGTGCATGATGGTGTACATGTTTTGGTACATTCATATATGGCATATGCTCAATGATACTACACCATTGATGCACATGGTTGGCATATGGGTAGATGCACATGGTTGGCATATTGGTAGATGCACATGGTTGGCATATTGGTAGATGGACATGTTGGCATGTTTATAGAGGCATATGATTGATACATTACATGAATGATGTCTTTTGGCACATTGTATGATGTTGATGTACATGGTTGATGTACATGGGTGTTGTGCATGGTGGCCACATTTTGGTACATGATGTACTTGATTGATATTTTGTTCATGACTCTCTATCTTATTGCTGACATATCTTTTGTTTCATGATGTATGGTATGGCACAAGTTTGATGCATGGATAGGTCCAAGGATCGTCATTTAAAGAGAAGTTGATATATGATCCATTTAAGCAGTAGAAATTGCATGTTGATCATATTGAAGAAGAGATAGGGGGAGACATACCCATAAGGGGATTCAATCTTCTTCCCATGATTCTAGGAGGAGATTTTTATCAGATGCATACATAGAAAAGATCCCTATATTTGAAGAAAGAAGCACAGAGGCATACTACCAGGGGGAGCGATGGTCGTAGGGGGAGTATGAGCAATGTATTTTCAACATTACATCAGAGTGATATCCCTTGTTCAAAAAGGGAGAG
>SNQJ01S0058757.1:161308-177665 GCA_010110895.2 Picea sitchensis | reverse complement strand
ACACTCATCACTTCACTTTATTATTTACCTTTTAAAATCCCTTAAATCACTTTGACTACTTTGACCTTTTGGGGCTTCTAGATGACATATGAGGGTCCTCCAACTTCGTAAGGCCGTAACTCTCAAAATGTGAGGGGTTATGTGACATTCCACATACCACCAGAACTGGAATGACATTTAATATCCATATAAAATAGTATTACCTTCAAATATATCAAAAATCATACCGTTATCCATCAAACAAACTTGGGTCCATTACCCAAACATGGGTTCTCCAACTTCACATGGTCATAAATCTCTAACCGTGAGGAGTTATGTGACGTTATACATACCACTAGAAATGGAATGAAAATTACTATCCATCTAGTATAGTTTCCATGATAGATTCACCATCCTTCATCTCATTATTCCACAATTAAGCATGGGTTCTCTTACTCCACAAAGCGTCTTCCCGTGAGGGATTTCACCATAAGGGGACCACTTGTTGGCATGTTTTTACAGGCAGTGTATGCTTGTCATTGATGGAAAGTACAACATCGATGATGGCTTGAGTACAAGAAGGATGTGCCAGGTGGGCACCAGAAGTCTTTTGGGAAGACGCTGTAGAGCAAGCTCGACAAGATCAGAGTATGCAACGATGGATCTCATTGAAGATTTCCTGATGAACGTTAGATCTAAGCCCGAGGTCCGACCGACATTGGATCTAGGAGGAAATACACGCTCTTTAACGAGCAAGGGGAAATGAAAAACCCCAAAAAATCACCTCAAAAAAGACTCCATTTCAGAGTTTTAGTTATCGGGAGATGGAGAAGTCAAGAGTCGAGACTCTCCAACACAGGAGTCTCGAAATCGCGAAATGCGAAATCCCAAAACAGGTACATCAACAAACAATTTCACATACTAGGCGTAAACTTTATTTTGGAGTTTCAGGTATCGAGAGATGGAGATGTCAGAGACTCGCATCAATAGAAGTCTTGAAGTCATGAAATGCGAAACACCGAAATCGCGAAATAGGCGCATCACTCGAAGTTTTGGATACTGGGATTTCAGTTATCGGGAGATGGAGATGTCAGAGACTCACATCAACAGGAGTCTCAAAGTCATGAAATGTGAAACCCCGAAATCGCGAAATAGGCACATCGCTTGGAGTGTTGGATACTGAGATTTCAGTTACCGGGAGATGGAGATGTCAGAGACTCTCATCAACAGGAGTCCCAAAATCGTGAAATGCAAAATGGCGAAATGATCTGAGCCATTGGTTCAAGGAGATCATGGATCATTTTATCCGACTCCTTTTCAAAGTATTGGATATTGGGATTTCAGATACTGGGAGATGGAAATGACAAAGACTCTCATCATGAAGAATCCCAAAGTTGCGAAACCCGAAGTCATGAAATGATAAAGACTCCATACTGGGATTTTGGATAACGGGAGTAGGAGGAGTCAAGAGTAAAGACTCTTCATAAGAGGAGTCTCGAAATCGTGAAACCCAAAATTGCGAAATGTCACAGACAAGCTCCGTTTTGGAGTTTCGGGCACCACGACATGGAGAGTAAAGAAACTTCACCACAGGAGTACCGAAATGTCGAAGTGCTGAAACACGAAATTGCGAAATGCAGTTTTTAAATAAGGCTATGGTCACAACCATTGGTCATGTCAGCGAGAGATAGAGGAAAGAGCTAGAGAAACCAAGATCCATTTTGGGGATTGCGACATGGAGTGTCGAGACACTTGATCACACAAATCCTGAAATGTCGAAGAGCAGGATGTTGAAATGAATGCAATACTTAGAGAAGTTAATCCAATGGTGCAGATGAAACTAAAGAAGATCGGAGGGCTACTGTAGCACTTCTCAGTGTAACTTCTAGAAACCACTGATGGTTTCTGCCAGAGGACTCGAAGAGACTTCTGTGTGATTTCCAGAGGAACTAAAGGGTCACAAGGAATTTGCCAGTAGCTAAAAAGACTATTCGTGGAGGCTATTGATAGCTAGAAGAGCGTTGGAGCTGGGAACTATGACAGAGAGGTTGAGGTCAACTGCAACAGAAGATGAAGAATATCAACTGCCTGTGATGTGAAGGAATTTGATCATGACACCTAGTGATGATGGACAGAGGGGATTAACAAATAGAGAACTTGAAGAGTGTCCAGATGGAATAGGTAGAGGACTCGACATGCAGAGCATGGAGTAGCATGGAGAGAGAGCATGCACAAGGAGGGAAGTGACTACAAGTATGCAGAAGAAAGAAAAGATGGGTGTTATTGTGGTGAGGGGATGATCGGAGGTGTGAAGAAAGAGGAGAGTGCAACAGCTGAGATGGACAGAAGACAAAAGGTGCATTGAAAGGGAATGGTATAGAAAGCATAAGAGGCAGAAGAACAAAAAAGTGCAATGGATGCATGCAGGAAGACAGTGAGGAAGACAGAGCAGTGAAATCTTAAAGAACAGTGATGAGACTGGTAAGCTATTGTTGAACACTATATCGTTGTAATATGTTTCAGTAATTCATATAGATAAACCAGGGTGGTAGGGAGGTGCTAGGGAGGACTGGTGTCCTCAGAGGTTCAAGTGGGTGCTTGAACATAGGGATTTGGTGCTTCCTTCTATTTGGTGCTAGAGAAACCAGGGAGTTGGTGCTTCCTTCTAGTGGGTGCTAGAGAATCCAGAGAATGGGTTCTCTCACCAAGTAGCAGCTTGCAAAATAGAGGTTGCAGCCTCATTATGAGTTGGTGCTCATATGTATGATAATGTAAAGAGTGTAAAGATTACTTATCATATAAAGAAGAAGGGGTTTTTACCCTCTATGGGTTTCCTCAGGAAATATCTGTCTCTGTGTATCTAATATATGTGACAGATGTTGAACGCGCTATTACTTATTTTCCTGCATTATTGTGATTACCATTGAGTACATTGTAAAGAGTTTAAAATAAGAATAATTGTTTAAGCATGGAGACAATTGATTCACCCCCCCTCTCAGTTGTCTAACAATTGGTATCAGAGTTGACCCCTTTTATTTAAGGGAAGATCCTAGAGCTTAAACATGTCAAGCCATGAA
Source organism: Picea sitchensis (assembly GCA_010110895.2). NCBI lineage: Eukaryota > Viridiplantae > Streptophyta > Pinopsida > Pinales > Pinaceae > Picea > Picea sitchensis. The sequence goes on along the minus strand of SNQJ01S0058757.1, from coordinate 174,609 downwards.
GGAAATTCAACCAATAAGGCCCCTCTATTCAATGGAACAAACTTTGCCTTTTGGAAAGTTAGAATGAGAACCTACATAATGGATTTAGGTGCAGAGGTCTGGGATGTGGTGGACACTGGTTATGTAAAGCCAATTGTACTAGATAATAAGGATGACAAGTTAGAATTCAGATTCAACGCTAAGGCTATGAATTATATCTTGAGCGGGCTTGCAGAAGCAAAATTCGTAAAAGTTATGCATCTAGGAACTGCCAAAGAAATGTCGGACAAACTCATTAATAGTTATGAAGGTAATGAGAAGGTAAAGGATTCCAAGCTTCAAACCTACAGAATGCAGTTTGAACAATTGAAGATGAAAGAATATGAAACTGTTGGAAAATACTTTCTGAGAGTAGAATAAATGGTAAATGCAATGAAAACACTTGGTGAAACAATTAAGGAACCTTCTTTAGTTCAGAAAATCTTGAGATCTCTCCCAAATAGATTCAATCCGAAGTCTCTGCTATAGAAGAACTAAATGATCTAAAAACCTTGGAGTTTGATCAACTTCTAGGAACATTGACTGCATATGAAATGAGAATAGTTAAATATAAACCCACCTCTAGATAAGCATCATTTAAGGCAGACAAGAATGAGGATTCTGAGCCCGATGAAATTGAATCAAAATTTATGAAGAGATTGAAGAAGGGATCAGGAAAATACAAAGGTAAATTTCCTTTCAAATGTTTCAACTGTGGTAGGATAGGTCACTTTGCAATTAAATTTCCCCACAAAGGAAAGGATCAGACATGTGATGATGAGGAGAAGTACAAACAAAAAAATTTCTTTAAAGAGAATAACTTTAAGAAGAAAAGTCTATGCATAAACAATGATGATGATCCTTCAGATGATGAAGACAATGACTCATCTATTGAAGATAAAATAAATGAATTAATACTTATGGCCAAAGAGGATTATGATAATAACAAAACAGGGAGTGATGTTAATGAAGAAGAAGTTGTGGTTGACATGGAAGGAGAACGGATCAGTGCACTGGAAGAGATTGACAGACTAAGAATCAAGAATATAAAGAAAAGACAATTGCTAATATAGTTCAAGAAAGATAGTAAAGAACCTGATGAAGACCTTGTCTTGCTAAAAGTAGAATTAGAAGAGGCAAAGAAAATCGAAGACATTCTAAAATGACAGTTATCAGAAAAGAAGGCAAGTTGTGAAGCATTAGAACAAGAAGTAGTGAAAACTAGGAAAGAGATGGAGAAGTTTCAAGCCTTGTATAATCAGAATCTGTCAAGTATCAAAGCCTCAGAAGGACTAGCCACCATCTTGAATCAACAAAGGAATCCAAAGTTGAAAACTGGTTTGGGTTATGAAGAGGGATCAAGTAGTGGCAAGCCAAGAAATGAAGAACCCATCAAGTTTGTCAAATGTACAACCAATAACAACAACGAACCTGCAGAAACAAAGGAAGACAATCATCCACCCAGGATGAGTAAGGGAAAAGATTCCATAACTGAATCTATAGAACAAATAAATAAGGTGCTCGCTGCTAAAAGACATCATCAGCATGGCAAAAATCGATTTGCATAAAGAAGACAATCATTTCCCAGGTACAAAGAATTTTTCCATGGTTATTGTTTCTATTGTTCTAACTTTGGTCACAAAGATTTAAATTGATCCTTGAGACTTAGACATGAGCAATTAATATTTCAAAGGAATAAATACTTCCCACAACAAAGAATGATACAGCCAAGTAACAATCCTTCACAGACTGCGAATTGCCAAATTAAATCTAGACACATGCAACTAAGGAGGCCAAGAAATAATCAACAGTCAATGAGTAGACAACACTACAACAATAAGTTTGACCTATTGAATAATGAGATTGAATGCTACACCTGTCATAACTTTGGACATAAATCTATTGACTGTCGGTTAAGGAACTATGAAACAGATTCGAAATCCCCTGCTGAAAATGTCAAGTTTTGGAAGAAGAAGGAAAGTGACAAGTGTGGATTAGTATTGTCCGCTCAAAGAAAAATGAACCCTTGGTATATAGACATTGGATTCTCCAAACACATGACGGGAGACAAAGGTAAGTTTCTATCTCTAAGTGAAAGAAAATCAGGAAAAGTAACCTTTGGAAATGATGCTCCAGGGAAAATAAAGGGCAAAGGGATGGTGAGCTTAAGTAATGGAAAAGGAAAAACCCAAGATGTTCTACTTGTAGATGGGCTGAAACATAATCTGATCAGTGTAAGTCGAATGTGTGGTAGAGGATGTGAAGTGGTGTTCACGTCCAAGGACTGCAAGATAAAATCTGTAACCTCAGGACAAGTGGTGGCCAAAGGCATAAGGACATAAAATAATGTATATGTGCTGAAAGAAAATAGAGAATAATTTCATCTAAGTAGACATGATGAAAGATGTTTATGGCATAGGAGACTTGGACATCTAAAATTTGACCACTTAATCAAACTCAAAAAACTCAAGGCAGTAAAGGAGCTTCCAAGAACATCAAAGCCTCAAGATTCAATGTGTAAACCCTGTCAAGTAGGGAGGCAAAACAGGACACAGTTTAAGTCCAAGAGCTTTACTTCATCAGAGAAACAACTCCAACTAGTTCATATGGATTTATGTGGACCATCAAGACAGAAAGGCACAGAGAAAGAAAATTACTTCATGTTGATTATCGATGATTACTCCAGACTTACTTGGGTTGCCTTTCTCAAGGAAAACGCTGAAGCATTTGAGAAGTTTAAAATATTTAAGGCTCTAACTGAGACTCAAACAGGCAAGAGGTTAAAGGAAGTAAGATCAGACTGGGGAGGAGAGTTTATGTCAAGAGACTTCAAGGAATTCTACAATGAGCATGGGATCAAGAGAGAATACACAATCCAAAGAACTCCACAACAAAATGGAGTTGTTGAGAGGCAAAACAGAACAATGCAGGAAATGGCCAGGTCAATGATGAATGAGAAGAACATTGGCCAAACCTACTGGCTAGAAGAAATACACACATCCGTCCATGTTCTTAACAAAGCTCACCTCATACCACAAAGTGTCAAGACACCTTATGAAATGTGGTTTGGGAGACCTACTTCAATTAAACACTTCAAAGTCTTTGTGAGTAAATGCTACATAAAGAATAATGATGAGAACCTCGACAAATATGATGACAAGGCTGATGAAGGTATCTTCTTAGGGTATGCCACAAATAGTAAAGGATATAGATTCTATAATAAGAGGTTGCATAAAATGGTTGACTATATTGATGTAAAAGTTGATGAAGGAATCTCAGCAAGAGAGATGTACAGTAATGAGTCTTCTACGGAAGACACAGCTAAAGATGAAAATGAACAGGTCCAAGAATCAGAAAACGAAGAATCTGAATCAGATGAAGACTCAGACACTCAGATAGACTCAAATCAGCAATCAACTTCAAATTCCTCCTCCAGAATCATTCAAAAGAATCATCCTGTAAGTCAGATAATTGGAGAAAAAGACAAAGGTGTACAAACCAGGAGAAAGCTAATCAAAAACATCGAACAGTCTCATATAGCCTTCATATCCATGCTGGAACCCAAGAATTTTAATGAAGCCAACAAAGATGACCACTGGGTTAAAGTAATGAATGATGAACTTGATTAGATTGAGAAAAACAATACGTGGGAGATGGTTCAAAGACCGGAAGGTAAAAATATCATTGGTTCCAAATGGATCTTTAAGAACAAGTTGAATGAGTAGGGACAAGTTGTCAAGAACAAAGCAAGATTGGTCTGTAAAGGCTATGCTCAAATAGAGGGACTGGATTTTGATGAAACATTTTCACCCATAGCAAGGTTGGAAGCTATCAGAATATTTCTTGCCTATGCTTGTCATAAAAGGTTTAAAGTCTATCAAATGGATGCCAAGTAAACTTTTCTAAATGGAGATTTAAATGAAGAAGTCTATATGGAACAACCGGAGGGTTTCGAACTGTCTGATAACACTGACTTAGTATGCAAGCTGAAGAAAGCTTTATATGGATTAAAATAAGCTCCTCGTGCCTGGTATCACAGATTAGATAAGTATCTCAAAGACAAAGGGTTCAAGAGAGGAGCAATTGACAACAACCTATATATCAAAACAGAGGGTGATGATTTACTCATTGTGTTGGTCTATGTAGATGACATCATCTTTGGATGTAATAAGGATTGATTGGTAAAATGGTTTTCTTCTGCCATGGAGTCTGACTTTGAAATGTCTATGATAGGTGAACTTTCATTTTTTCTTGGTCTGCAAATTACTCAGAGGTCTGAAGGGATGTTCATTTCTCAATAAAAATATCTAAGAGAAATGTTGAAAAGGTTTCAAATGGAAGATTTTAAACCTATGGTCACACCTATGGTAACTGGTTGCAAATTAATAAAGGATGATGACTCATCTGATGTTGATCAAAGTTCATATAGGTCAATGATAGGCAACCTGTTGTACATCACAACATCTCTCCCAGACATAATGCATGTTGTAGGAATGGTAGGAAGATATCAGTATGCCCCTAAACAGAGTCATTTACTAGCTGTCAAAAGGATATTCATGTATCTGAAAGAAACAATGACTTATGGTTTGGGGTATCCCAGAAATTAGAATTTTCAGTTAACTACTAATTCAGATGCAGATTGGGCAAACTGTGTTGATGAGAGAAAAAANATGATAGGCAACCTGTTGTACATCACAACATCTCTCCCAGACATAATGCATGTTGTAGGAATGGTAGGAAGATATCAGTATGCCCCTAAACATAGTCATTTACTAGCTGTCAAAAGGATATTCATGTATCTGAAAGAAACAATGACTTATGGTTTGTGGTATCCCAGAAATTAGAATTTTCAGTTAACTACTAATTCAGATGCAGATTGGGCAAACTGTGTTGATGAGAGAAAAAACACCAATGGAGGAGCATTCTTTCTGGGTGACTCATTAGTAGCATGGCTTAGTAAAAATCAAGGTTCCATTTCTTTATCAACCACAGAGGCAGAGTACATTGTTGCTGCTACCTGTTGCACTTAGGTATTATGGATGATTCAGACACTTGTAGACTTGGAGGTAAAATATGTTGTACCGATCCCAATTCATTGTGATAACACTAGTGCCATCAGTGTGTCTAAGAATCTTGTATTCTATTCCAAGACCAAGCATATTCCCATAAAATACCATTTTCTGAGAGAGAAAGTCACCAATTAGGTTGTTCAGGTTTAGTACGTTCCAACCACAGGAAAAATAGTAGACATCTTTACTAAACCCCTAGCTAAGACCCCTTTTGAATATCTTTGATAGAAGATGGGTGTCATCCCGTTTCACACCTAAGATAGTCCATCCTATTAGGGGGAGTCTTGTATTAATTGGATATCTGATACCTCCTACAAATACTGCAACAACTCAGGGGGAGTGTGTTTTCTTTGACATTGATGTCAAAGGGGGAGAAAAGAACAAGTACAGGTGCCTTTATTGCCATCAATGCCAAAGGGGGAGATTGTTGGCATGTTTTTACAGGCAGTGTATGCTTGTCATTGATGGAAAGTACAGCAGTGATGATGTCTTGAGTACAGGAAGGATGTGTCAGGCGGGCACCGGAAGTCTTTTGGGAAGACGTTGCAGAGAAAGCTTGCTAAGATCAGAGTATGCAATGATGGATCTCATTGAATATTTATCGATGAACGTTAGATCTGAGCTCGAGGTCTGACCAGCATTGGATCCAGGAGGAAATACATGCTCTTTAACGAGCAAGGTGAAATGAAAAAGCCCGAAAAATAACCTCAACAAAGACTCCATTTCAGAGTTTCGGTTATCGGGAGATGGAGAAGTCAAGAGTCGAGACTCTCCAACACAGGAGTCTCGAAATCGCGAAATGCGAAATCCCGAAAGAGGTACATCAAAAAAGAATTTCACATATCAGGTCTAAACTTCATTTCGGAGTTTCGGGTATCGGGAGATGGAGATGTCAGAGACTCACGTCAACAGGAGTCTCGAAGTCGCGAAATGCGAAACCCTGAAATCGCGAAATAGGCACATCACTCGAAGTTTTGGATACCGGGATTTCGATTACCGGGAGATGGAGATGTCAGAGACTCACATCAACAGGAGTCTCGAAGTCACGAAATGCGAAACCCTGAAATCGTGAAACAGGCACATCGCTTGGAGTGTTAGATACTGGGATTTTGGTTACTAGGAGATGGAGATGTCAGAGACTCTCATCAACAGGAGTCCCAAAATTGCGAAATGTGAAATGGTGAAATGATCTGAGCCATTGGTTCAAGGAGATCATGGACCATTTGATCCGACTCCTTTTTGAAGTATTGGATACCGGGATTTCAGATACCGAGAGATGGAAATGAGAAAGACTCTCATCATGAAGAATACCGAAGCCATGAAACCCGAAGTGGTGAAATGATAAATAATCCATACCGGGATTTCCGATAATGGGAGTAGGAGGAGTCAAGAGTAAAGACTCTTCATCAGAGGAGTCCTGAAATCGTGAAACCCGAAATCGCGAAATGTCACAGACAAGCTCCGTTTCAGAGTTTCGGGCACCACGACATGGAGAGTCAAGAAACTTCACCATAGGAGTATCGAAATGCCGAAGTGCTGAAATGTGAAATTGTGAAATGTCGTTTTTAAATAAGGCTATGGTCATAGCCATTGGTCATGCTGGCGAGAGATAGAGGAAAGATCTAGAGAAACCAAGCTCCATTTCGGGGATCGCGACATGGAGTGTCGAGACACTTGATCACACAAATCATGAAATGCCAAAGAGTAGGATGCTGAAATGAACCCAAGAATTAGATAAGTTAATCCAACGGTGCAGATGAAATTGAAGAAGATCGGAGGGCTACTATAGCACTTCTCAGTGTAACTGCTAGAAACCATTGATGGTTTCTACCAAAGGACTCGAAGATAATTCTGTATGATTTCTAGAGGAAATGAAGGTCACAAGGAATCTACCAGTAGCTGAAAAGACTATTCATGGAGGCTATTGATAGCTGGAAAAGCGTTGGAGCCAGAAACTGCGACAGAGAGGTTGAGGTCGACTGCAACAGAAGAGGAATAATCTGAACTGCCTGTGATGTGAAGGAACTTGATCATGAAACCCAGTGATGATGGATGGAGGGGATTAACAAATAGAGAATATGAAGAGTGGGAATATGGAACAGGTAGAGGACTCGAAATGCAGAGCATGGAGTAGCATGGCGAGAGAGCATGCACAAGGAGGGAAGTGACTACAAGTATGTAGAAGAAAGAAGAGATGGGTGTTGCTATGGTGAGGGGATGATCGGAGGTGTGAAGAAAGAGGAGAGTGCAATAGCTGAGATGGATAGAAGACAAAAGGTGCATTGAAAGGGAATGGTGCAGAAAGCACAAGAGGCAAAAGAACAGAAAAGTGCAATGGATGCGTGCAGGAAGACAGTGAGGAAGATAGAGAAGTGAAATCTTGAAGAACAATGATGAGACTGGTAAGTTGTTGTTGAACACTATATCGTTGTAATAAGTTTTAGTAATTCATATAGATAAACCAGGGTGGTAGGGAGGTGTTAGGGAGGACTAGTGTCCTCAGAGGTTCAAGTGGGTGCTTGAACATAGGGAGTTGGTGCTTCCTTCTAGTTGGTGCTAGAGAAACCAAGGAGTTGGTGCTTCCTTCTAGTGGGTGCTAGATAATCCATAGAGTGGGTGCTCTCAACAAGTAGCAGCTTACAAAACAGAGGTTACAGCCTCATTATGAGTTGGTGCTCATATGTATGATAATGTAAAGAGTGTAAAGATTACTTATCATATAAATAAGAAGGGGTTTTTACCCTCTATGAGTTTCCTCAGAAAATATCTGTCTCTGTGTATCTAGTATATGTGACAGATGTTGAACGTGCTATTACTTATTTCCTTGCATTATTGTGATTACCATTGAGTACATTGTAAAGAGTTTAAAATAAGCATAATTGTTTAAGCATGGAGACAACTGATTCACCCCCCCTCTCAGCTGTCTAACACCACTTTGGAGTTCATCCATATTTACTTCTTATAAACCATGAAAAAACAATAATGAGTCATATTTACATCAAACAAGCTTGGGTCCATTACCCAAATATTTGTGCTATGGGGCTTTCTTCAAGGGTTGACATCAATGACAACCAACCTTAACCAACAAAAGATTGGGAAAATATTGAATATGTGTTTGGTAAAGTCAATATTATTCGAGCACAACAGTTAGAAAATCAAGTAATGATCTTAATTCCAAATGATTTGTCTTGCCTTGGAGACTATCTATCTAAGTTTAAAACACTCAGAATTTTATGTGAAGAATGTGAGATAAAAATGGAGGAAGAGAATTGTATCTATCTTATTCTTTCTAAGCTAGGTAGTGCATATTATATGTTTGTATATACCTTTTATGCCATGAGAGAGGCTCTAGGGAAATCTTATCAAAAACCCACTCTTGAGTCCTTTTTTGCTGCTTTGATTAGAGAGGAAGATAAGATTGTACAACTTGGAGTGATCAACACCTCATGTACCTCCAACAAAGCTTTAGTTTCCTAGCAGAAAGATAAACCCAAGTATCCCAAGAAGCAACATCCTCACTACAACAGCAAGAAACATAAGGGTCCCAAACATGCTCATACAACTTCAACTCCTAATGGTGACAAAGGAGCAAAATCTAAAAATAAGAAGGTTGACAGACATTGCAACTTTTGTGATAAATATGGCCATGATGAGTCCAAATGTTTCAAGAAGATGGCATCTTTAGAAGCAATGATGAAGAAGCACAACATCAATATTGATTATACTTCTTCTTCTTCCTCTCATGGACATGCACTTTCTATTTCTGGTTTCTCCTTCAATGCAACTTCTAATTCTTCTTATGATGAGTGGATTATTGATTCTGGAGCATCTTATCACATGCATAAGGATACAAACATATTTTCTTCTCTAAATGAATGTAACACCAAGAAAATATTTGTTGGTGATGACAAATCTCTTAGTGTTGTAGGATCTAGAACAATTCAAGTAGATAATGGCCATTTCAATGATGTATTATGTGTTCCAAGTCTTTCTTGTAACCTTCTATCAATATATGAAATCACTCATTTAGGTGAAGGTAAAACCACAGAGTTTTCACCTCACCATGTTGTAATCAAGGATCTAAAATATCCTAAGAATGTTCTTGCAACTGGAATTGCTGATGATATTACCAAGTTGTACAAGTTTGATAACTTTGGGTCATCATCTTTTTCATTAGTTTTTGTTTCTCATAGAGATGACTTGAGCAAACTTTGGCATGAGCATTTTGGTAATCTAAACTATTTCTCATTGCAACAACTATGTATTCAACATATGGTGACTAGTCTTCCTCCTGTTTCATGCAGAGATGGTGTTTTTGTCGGTTGTGTTCTCGACAAACATCATTGGGACAATTTTGACAAATGTGCCTCTTGGCATGCTTCAGGCCCTTTGCATCTTGTTCACTATGATTTGTGTGGTCCACTTTCTTCTCCTTCGTTTTTAGGGTGCAAGTATTTCTTAAATTTCATTGATGATTTTTCCAAACGTACTTGGGTTTACTTCTTAAAACTTAAGAGCAAAGTTTTTGACAAGTTTTTGGCCTATAAGGCCCTTGTAGAAAAGCAATATTGACATCAAATTCAAAAGTTAAGAACAGATAATGGAGGCAAATATGTGAACAATAATTTTACAAGTTACTGAACTACACAGTGCATCAAAATTCAACACATTGTTCCATATACACCACAAAAAAATGGTGTTACTGAGAGAAAGAACCACACATTAAAAGAAATGGCTAATTATATGATCCAATCCAAGGGATGAAGTCTAAAGTATTGGGAGAAAGCAATCAATTGTGAAAATTACATAGTCAATTGCACTCCCACAAAGGCTCTTAAAAATATAACACCGGAAGAAACTTGAACTAAAATTAAACCAAATGTAAGTCACTTTCATGTATTTGGTAGTATAACACAAGCTCACATTCCTAATGAGAAAAGGAAAGCATTGCAACCTAAAAGTGAGAAGTGTATATTTGTTGGTTATTCTGAAGATGTCAAAGGTTATAGACTTCTTCAACCACATTGTAATGAAATTATTATTAGAAGAGATGTTAAATTTGATGAAAATTTCTTGGCCTGGGAGCCTAATTTGGTGATTGTTCCTTCTTCGTCCTGTGAGCCATCTTCGACGTTTGTGCCTTCTTTTGTTCCTATTTTGGTTTCTTCTTCATATGATGATAATGAGGATGGAAATCCACCTCCTCCTGCTTGCCTTCCTCCCAATGAGTCCTTTGAACCTGGACCAACACCATTTCCACCACTTCATAGATGGGTATGTTCAACACGAGAAGTAGTTGGTGGTTTTGTCTGTGATCCTTCAGATCAGCGTTGAACATGTTCATGGTTCCAGTGAGCCTCTTCTCTTTTGGCTCAATTTTCAGATACACATGATCCAGAGACATTTGCAGAAGCTTCAGGTCATCCAGATTGGGATACAACAATGAATGAAGAGTATCTTTATTTAATGGAAAACAATACTTGGGATCTTGTACCTCTTCCAAAAGGAAGAAAACTTGTCAGTTGTAAATGGGTTTACAGAACTAAGTATGCATCATATGGAAGTGTTGAAAGACACAAGGCTCGGTTAGTTTCCAAGGGATTTTCCCAAGTTGAAGGAATTGACTATAATGAAACCTTTGCCCCTGTAGCCAAAATGAATTCCATTTACCTTGTTCTTGCCCTTGCCACCTCACATAAATGGGAGGTCCATCAAGTGGATGTTAAATCCGCCTTCTTGCATGGAGATTTGCAAGAATAAATCCACATGGAACAAACTCCTGGCTATGTCCAAAATGACTCTACCCTTGTTTGTCACCTTAACAAATCTCTTTATGGTCTTAAGAAATCTCCACGAGCTTGGTATGCCAAAATGGACAAAATTTTTATTGACACCGGATTCTCTAGATGTCATTCTGATCCTAATGTCTATACCAAGAAATTAGGAAGCCATCCCATAATCCTTGTCCTTTATGTTGATGACCTTATCCTTATTGGTAGTGACTCAAAACTTTTAAACCATGTGAAAACTAGCCTTAAGAAGAAATTTGAAATGAAAGACTTAGGCTTTTTGCACTATTTCCTTGGCCTCCAAGTTTTGCAAGACAATGAAGGAATTTTTCTTTCCCAGTATAAGTATACTTGTGACCTTCTTCATCTCTTTCACATGGATGATTGTAAACTAGCCCCTTCTCCCTTCCTGTATGGAGTCAAACTTACGACCACCTGTACTTCTCCCGAAGTTGATGCCACCCTATACCGTCAGTTAGTTGGTAGCCTCTTATACTTGACTCATACCTGTCCTAATCTTTCCTTTGTTGTTGGTATTGTTTCCCGGTATATGCAAACACCCCATGAAAGCCATTGGAAATAAGCTAAAAGGATACTTCACTATGTCTGTGGTATAGTTCAGTTCAGGACACATTATAGTTCAGGGGGGACTCCTTTATTGGTTGGTTTCACTGATTCAGATTGGGTCGATGACCCTGATGATCAAAAGTCTACTACAAGTTATGTTTTCATCCTTGGTCTAGGACATGTCACTTGGTCCTATAAAAAACAATAGGCTATTGCACTTTCTTCAGCAGAAGCAGAGTACCGAGAAATGGTAAATGCAAGTCAGGAAGCCTTGTGGCTTCGACAGATCCTTTCAGAGTTTGGATTCGAGAAACAACATCCGACTAGCCTTTGGTGCCACAATTAGAGTTCCATCAATCTCACCAAAGACCCAATTCAACATCAGTGCAACAAGCACATCGAGCTACACATGCACTTCCTCATAAAGATCATTCATGATCAAGTAATTGAAGTGCTCTTTTTCCCTATAGAAGATCAAGTTGTAGACATTTTCACAAAGTCTCTTACAAAAGTGAAGTTTTCCAAACTTCGATCTATGTTAGGATTCCAGGAAGTTTTCATTAAGGGGGGATATGCTTTAATGCCTCCTTCCTTCTGCTATTGTGTCACTATTGTAAATCCTTCAATCCTATCCCAAGTTGTTCTTAAGGGGGGGTGTTAGGATATTTCGACACTTAGGAGTTAGTTAAGATCTACTTGGTCTAATGTGTTGTTAGGTAGAAGTGTGTTTCTTAGTGTGTTTCTTTAGTATACATTAATATGCATTTGTAGTTAGGAAATATGACGGTCACGATATGTTCCTGACATAGAGTGATCCGATGGTTCATATTCTCCTAGATCTTAACAACCATTGATCCATGGATTAACACCCGATTGGTCCATGATATCTATTTAAAGAACATGGAGGGTCATTTGCCGATGATCGATTGTGAGAAAATCTCTTGTAAAATCTCTTTGTAATCTTTTTCTTTTGCATTAATAAACTGCTCCAAGTGGCTGCGTTGGTCAGGGTCGTGGATGTTTCCCCATAGGGGTTTTACCACGTCAAAACATTGGTGTGTTGATGTTTGATCTAGTTGTGTGAGTGGTTACTAAAGGTGTTCATCCTCTGTTGGAATAACCATGTTGTCGAACAGTCAGGAAAGTAGGGGAAAGCTTTGGGATAGATTTCCAAAGTGTCATTAAGGTTCAGAAGAGGATTAAAAAATCCTCCCCAAAAATGACCCCAAAATGTTATTGTGTAATTTTTAGGCTTGGAAAATCTCGACCCAAATACAAAATGGTGACAACTAAGAGAACACCTACCCAATGTCACCTTAGGTAGGTATTCCCGTCACTTTAGAGATGAAAAAATCACCTCAATGGGGGAATCCCAGTGACCCTAGGGGTGAATGAGATGGAAAGTGGGATGATGAGATGAATTCCCATATAGTTCAAATTTCTATGTGCAGGAAAGGATTTGATGGCATGTCTCGAGAGTGGTTTAAGGTTTCCAAGTCTTTGGGTACCTGTGGAAAGTGTTTGTACCTTCCCNTCCATGGATTAACACCCGATTGGTCCATGATATCTATTTAAAGAACATGGAGGGTCATTTGCCGATGATCGATTGTGAGAAAATCTCTTGTAAAATCTCTTTGTAATCTTTTTCTTTTGCATTAATAAACTGCTCCAAGTGGCCGCGTTGGTCAGGGTCGTGGATGTTTCCCCATAGGGGGTTTACCACGTCAAAACATTGGTGTGTTGATGTTTGATCTAGTTGTGTGAGTGGTTACTAAAGGTGTTCATCCTCTGTTGGAATAACCATGTTGTCGAACAGTCAGGAAAGTAGGGGAAAGCTTTGGGATAGATTTCCAAAGTG
>SNQJ01S0058757.1:129562-161298 GCA_010110895.2 Picea sitchensis | reverse complement strand
TGTTGCAGTCAAGATCCATCTGTGTTGGCCACTTGAGGGAGCATGGATTTCCCCAATGAAGTCCAGCCCCCATTGTTGAAAAGGTGTTGGAGCTACTATAGGCTTCAGTGGCAGTGGTCTAAGCTACTACTTTCCTGAGAACTTTTGGCATTTGATGTAGGCTCTGATTTCTCTGCAGACATCAGCGAATAAAGTGGGCTAGTAATACCCATCCCTAAGGATTTTGTGAGCTGTGGTCTTCTAGAAATGATGCCCCACACAAAGGCTGCTATGGAAATCAAACATAACTTTATGTGCTTCTTGTGGATTTAGGCACCTTAAAAATACCCCTAGAGGGTCTTTCCAGTACAAGGCTTGGTCAATGAGGCAATATTTGACTGCCTTGAGCTTCAAATATCTCACCTTACTCTTTCCCATTCCATTAGGAGGCTTCAACTCTTGCAGAAAATACAAAATATCTCTATACCAGGTGCATTCTTCTAGCGATAAGTCACTCTGAGAACCTTTGTTGGACGACTCAGCTTGCTGATTTTCTAAAAAAGAATTGATGAATCTAATCCCCAAGGAATTGCAATTGGATTCATCCAATAGCTTGGCTAAACCCTGCCCCTTTATCAACTTGGTGGGATTAATCTCCAGATCAAACTCCAGGATCTTGGTAATCCATTTACCTCTTCTCCCATCTGTGTCAGGTTGTATAAGGATGTCCTTCACAGAGGCTGAAGGAACGTATGAAGTCACTTTTGAGTGCAAGACATAGACTCTGAAATATTTGAGAGCTTTCACCAAGGCATAGGCCTGCTTCTCCAAGGTCCCGTACCGGACTTTTGCATCTCTCAATGCCTTGCTAAAAAATGAAATGGATTGTTCTCGTCCTTCTTCATTTTTCTGCAATAAGACCGTTGTTTCTGTATCAAAAGAAGCAAAAGAAAAAAGAAAGAAGTCCTTGGAATAATCAGGACTGGTCAGCACAGGTGCCTTAGTCAATGCCTTCTTTATTTGGATAAAAGATTCCCTAGGTTCAACATTCCATTTTACTTCTTTTCCTTTCCTAAGCATGGTTGTGATGTGTTTCACCATCTCAGCGAAATTTGAGACAAACCTCCTCAGAAAGTTAATCTTCCCTAAAAAAGCCTAAACTTACTTTCTAGATCGGGGAAGTGGCAGAGTCTGAATTGCCTCTACCCTATTGGGATCAATCCTCACTCCTTCTTTTGATACTATATGACTTAACAATTTCCCCTCCTTCATAGAAAACAAAGATTTTTTGGGGTTTAAGGATAGGCCAAACCTCCAACACTTCAAGAACACTTTTCTTAGGTGACAACAGTGCTCTTTGTCATACCTGGAGAAGAATGTGATGTCATCTAGATAGATCACCACAAACTAATATTTTTCCCCAGTGAAGGCTATATCCATGGCCCACTAAAATGTTGCTCCTGCATTCATCAATCCAAAGGGCATTTTGGCATACATGAATGTGCCCCAAGGAGTGGTGAAGGCCATTTTTTCTCTGTCCTCGGGAATGACTGATATCTGGTTATAACCAGAAAAACCATCGATCATGGATATCCTAGAGGCACTAGTTACCCTCTGCAATATGTGTTCCATGTTGGGCAGGGGATAATTGTCTTTCTTTGAGCTCCTGTTCAGGTTCCTGAAATCAACACATAGCCTGATTTCTCCACTTTCTTTCTTACCGGGACCAAATTGGCCACCCATTCGGAATATCTCAAGGCGACAATGATTTGGGCATCTAACAACTTCTTCACTTCTCTTTCCATGGTAGGCAACACCATAGGGTTTATCTTCCTTAGCTTCTGCCTAAATGGTTTGGCCTCTTCCTTCAGTGGGATCTTGTGTTCAATGAAAGATGTGTCATATGTCTTGAGGTCTTCATAGGTCCATGCAAACACATCGACAAATTATTTTAATAATTCTTTTAATAATTCAGTGTATTCGTCCCTCTGTTCTTGGGTCAGGATGCTTGATAACTTGAAGAACTTAGGCTCCTCTTGTGTGCCAATGTTGCACTCTAATGTATCAGTATTTTCTCCCGAAATCTTATCTTTTACTGCCACATCATTCCCATCGAACAATCTTTCTAAACGGACTAGTCCCCTTGGAATGTAATTGTTGGGCAACTAAACAATATGGTGATTAACAATTTTATTTAAGAATACCTCAAAGTGAGGGTCACCTTCGGGATCAGGGTCCTGCTCAATATGCAATGCAAAAAACTCATCGACGGACTGCAGAAATTTTTCGATTTCAAGATCGTCTTCGAATACCTTCCAATGCTTTACATTGTCTGGGATGGATGGCCTATATATTATCTCAACCCCACATGGGATCTTCGGCAGTAGAGGGATCCTAAATAGACTAGCTGAGACAGTTAAGGAATCAGCCGACGCATTATCCTCCCTTGGGACAAAATAAATGTTGAAAGCTGAGAACAAATTATCAATCAGGTCCCATACCTCATTCCTATAACTTCTGAGCCGAGGATGCTTGGCCCGATAGACATTCTTGACTTGTTGGATTATCAATTCAACATCTATGAACACTGCCATATCCCTTATTCCCATTTCTTTTGCATCCCTCATACCCAGAACAAGAGCTTCATACTCTGCCACATTGTTGGTGGTTTCAAATTCTAGCTTGTATGACAGGGATATGGTCTCTTGAGAAGGTGAGATGAAAACGACTCCAGCGCTAGTGCCTTCGCTAGAAGAAGCTCCATCGAAAAAAAAATTCCAAATGGAGGTGTTTGGAGGAGGTGTCCCATGATCAAATAAGGGTTGCTTTATAATTTGGAAAGGGGCTTCAAGAGCATCAATGATCTGCAATAAACTAGACCCCAAATCAGTGTCAAGTGCAAAGATGGGATGATTGGTGGGGTTTGCTTCATCACTGACAATATAGGCTAGCTGGGCTTCTCTGTACAACCTCCTGTGTTCCCCTCTAAAGACTGGAATGGTGGCATATGTGAGATCCATATGTAATGTTCCTCCAAGTCTTTTAATCCAAGACCTAGACAACAACATGCCAAACTTGGGGGGAACATCAGCTACCACAATGTCCATGACCACCCTCTTCATTGGCAGCTGAAATAAAGAGACCACCAAGTCTTTGATGACTCCAAGAAATTGCACCCTCCTTGAATCAAAAGAGTACAAATCATGATAAGCCTTTATCACTTCTAGTCCCAATTCTTCCATGACTATTTTGGGCATAAGGTTATGGGAAGCCCCTGAATCCATGAGGTAGTTATGCAACACTTTATCATGTATGTTCAGGGATGTGTAGAAAGGAGGGGACAAATCATCTCTATCTTCTACCATGGGACCTAGAATGACTACTGGCTTTTCATCTTGGATATTTATTGAGTCTGTGGATGGCTAGGGGGGCTCAGATTGTAGCATCTTGGAGAGGGAATTTTTGAAATATTCATTTTTAACTAGTTCGGAGAGGGGTACAGGAATTCTAATCTTCTGAATCTCATGCTCAAAACTAAAGGAGGAGAGAGACCTAGGAGTTTCCATTACCTCGAAGACAGGTTCCTTGGTTGCTGGAGAAACATTCTGACTTTTCCTTTCTTTAGTAGTGGTCATTGCAACTTTAGTAGGCATTTCCACTATGAGGGGTTGGTCCTAGCTATCAAAATTCCCTTCTTTCTTTTTTGACCTGAGATTGTATCTGTTAGGAGTGTTTCTAGCCTTTTCCCCTCTACTCAACTCATTGATTTGGGTGTTGATAAGGGATTCTTCATATGTAGATTGCGTCAAATGAGGAAAAGGGGAAGTGTCCTCAATGTAGTGGATCTCAAGGCCGGGTTCATCCACCTCCTCCCCTTCCTCATGAGAAACTAGGCTATTCTAGAGAGGGGTTTGAATCCTCTGATCATCCCTGTCTTTGCTTCTTTGTTCCTTTGGCAAAGTCTGTGGCATATTGTTACCAGGCCTCTTGAAACCTCTGTTGTCATTATTCTAGGGGTTTTTGTACATGGGCTTCCCCTCTAACTCCCACCTCTCCATCCTAGATGAAAGGGATTCTAGTACTTTAGTTACCTCATCTGAAGGGGGAGGGGAGAGGAACGGGATGGGGAGGCCTCTATTTTTCTCATGGATATGTCTCTGTCAGCCTTATTCCTGAGTCAGTCAACAACCAATATGTTAGACTCTACTTCCATGGCTGCATCCTGCATGTGAGCCAGAGTGGTGGCTCTCCTTTCCCTCAGCAGGAGGCAGAAATAAGGATCAAAAGCATTGGCATAAGTGATCTTTGGAGAAGCTTCGGAGGGATTTATCTCGATGGGGATCTTATTGTACATTTTATTTAAACTTTTGGAGAAGTCATAGACATACTCTCCTTCCTTTCTATTCAAAGACCCAAACTCAGTCATGTAATACATGAAGTCCTTTTTGTCTCCCCATTGTCTCAAAAAGGTTCTATCCAAAGCCTCAATCCCATCAATAGATCCAGGAGGTAGGTCCCTAAACCATTTTCTAGCCTCGCCTTCAAGACTATGGATGAAAATCCTCATCCATACATCTGCATGCATGATAACATGATCATCTGTAAAACTGTAGAAGGCTTCAAGGTGTTCTTCTGCAGTTATGTCCCCCTCACCTGTAAACTTGGGTAGCTGCTTGAGGTAGCCATCTGCTGGAAGGGCATTGAGAGGCTGAGGTAACACAAGGGGAGCATACCTAGCAGCTATTATAGCCTCCATTCTGGTCATGGGGGGATTTTCTCCTGCCATAGGAGTATTAGGTGGAGGAGAACTTGGAGGAGAAGGAGTTCGAAAAGGGGATACTTGAAATGAGCTTCCATGCAAAAGGGGAAACAATGGGGGATTTAGGGAGGAGGCTAATGGGCTTGAGTTAGCAGATGCTTCTCTTGGTGCAGAAGCGGTAATAGTAACAAGAGGAGTGGTAAAGCTAGGAGTGGGGAAATCTTCTGTGGTCCTAGGTCCACGCCAAGGTACAGCTTCAGGGGAGAGGGGAGTGACAAGGATTTCTCCCTCCAATCCTAGACTAGGAGGGGAAAACTCAGCAGGAACACTCCCGAAATTTAGGAAACGGGAAACTTCAGAAAAAGGTTTGCTAGGAAGTTGAGGAGAAGAAAATGGAGTTTCTACAAAAGGAGATGGTGGATTACCTGGTTTGGTGGTGGAAGTTTCTCCTTCAGAGGCCTTTCCTTTTCTGAAAATCACCTCCGGATCAGCTTCAGGTGTAGCTAGAGACAATTGTGGGTGGGACCGCGTATGTCTACCTCTGGAAGCCACAACTAAAACAACAGGTTCGCTCCAATGGAGTCGTCATAATGGAGTCGCCAGGTGCATAGTAGCAATCTTCAAAGGCTCTGATGCTTGATGCACCTTCAAAATCAGAGGCTCAATGTCATTCAATCTCGGGGAAAATATTCAACTTCATCCCCGGCAACGACGCCAGAAATGTTGGCGTTGGAGGTCACTCCTGGATTGTAGCAGGAGCAGAGATCGACGCCCATCAGTTTATGTCACGTTTTGTTTATAGAGGGGTGATCAAATGGAATAAAAATCAGAACAGTGTCGTTCTAGCTCAGAAAATTGGGCTGGGACAACAGTGACACATGAGGCCTTGACCTAACTAAATCCAGTAATAAAGATAGTGGTGAGTAAGTAGGGGGAAGAGAAGGGAAATAAAATATCCTCTGGACATCCAGTCTTCCAGCAGTCTTCACAAAGGAGGAAAATTCTCGGCTACGAGATACTCTCAGAGCCGAATAAACTTCAAAATGAACCTAAGAAGATTGCATAACTGATAAAATAAAACCTACATAATATATCAATGCAACACCCGGCTGGATCATTCATGCTCGGGATCTTAGATTCAGAGGAAAAAAGGAAAAGAAGAAGTTGGCTGCCATTAAACAAGAAGTCTCACATGTTCTTCTATAACCAGAGAACTAGAGGTTGGACTAAATATTTACAATCGAGAGTTGTGCTCTACCATCGATCCTTTTAAAAATACAAAAACTGAGTACATATACTCCCAAACATTTTCCCAGCAGAGGCATCCTAGACTTTCAGGGCATGGCATCTCTTCGGTCAAATCTGGTCTGAACTCCTTCATCAGACGCCACCTTAACTTTGCATGGCTCTTGCAAGGGGGTAGCTGAGCCATTAAATGCTGAGTTAGCGTGTCCAGACTTCTCTGGTTAGTCGAGGACTAGGCATGGCCTCTTTGGAAAAAAAAATCTAGCACACAGGACCATCTCGGGCAGATTTCCTATCGGATCTTCCATACCTTACAATTAATGAGTGAGGAGAGGTTTCAACCACCTCCTCCCACCTTCATTTACTCCTAGCAGGAACCATGGTTGAGACTGAGTCGGTCTGGCACTTGGAGATCACGACGATCCCTTCTGCAGCTAAACTTGGCTCTTTTGGCCCTTTTGCACAACTCTTTCTATTTCCCCAAGTGACCACGGGCTGTGACCTTTCACTTATCCTCAAAGGCGCTTTCGGCGTTTTGGGGCTCGGGGTTTTGAAATACAATGGAAGAGAAAAAACCCTTACCTTTGGAAGTCCCGGTAGTAGAAATGCCGACATGGCCTGATCATGCACCACACGTCCCTTTGGATGGACGATTGTGATGATGTCAGCATTTTGGGACTTGTCTCATTATATGGTGTGTGCTAGCGCCCTTTCCCCAGGCCTTTTCCTTTCTGACCGGGCACCAAGACCATAGGCCAAACTCTTGAGTGCTTTCGACGCTTCGCGTTTCATGGATGGGAAGGAGCTGATCCTTTCTCTTCAAAGTTGTGATGGGAGAAGTGGCGATAGAGCCTAATCACACACAACGTGCCCCCGTTTGATCGGATGGCCCGGAACTTCTTCGACAATACTGTGGGCCCAAATCCCAGATGCCTTCAACACTTCCCGTTTCATGGATGGGAAGGAGCTGATCCTTTCTCTTCAAAGTCGCAATGGGTGAAGTGGCGATAGAGCCTAATTGCACACCACATGCCCCCCTTTGATCGGACGACCCGTAACTTCTTCGACGATATTATGGGCCCATATCCCAGATGCCTTCGGCACTTCACGTTTCATGGATGGGAAGGAGCTGATCCTTTCTCTTCAAAGTCGCGATGGGAGAAGTGGCGATAGAGCCTAATCTTGCACCACATTCCCTACTTTGATCAGACGGCCCGAAACTTCTTCGGCGAGATTGCGGGCTCGATTCCTGTGTTAAACATGGCGCAATTCCATCGACCGCAACTATCCATCGACCAACGATCTGCTCCATTGGTCGATGTTGGCCACTGGACATTGGATCGTGTGTCTACTATCATTTTAAGCCTGAAATGGGTATTTTATGCACTGCACAGTGCGCTCATGGCTGTGACCTTGGACAAAATGCATTTGTTAGGTTCTTTAAGCCCCATTTCTTCGCATTTACGCCATGGGCTCGAATCTTGGAGAGAAAACACCTCTTTGCAAGAATTTGCACTAACAGTATGGTATAGGTTAGGTCCTCCATAATGTATTATTGGCATCCAAAGGCATGTCTCCATGATCTAGCATGTGGGCTCTTGGTATCCAACCTGTGGGTTTCAAGCCTAGTGGAATCCCAAACTAGGCTTGTTACTCCAAAACTGTCCACTAGCTGGGTCCAGCAAAGACAAATGGATATTCCCTCCAAGGATCTCAAGTCAAAGCATCATGATGAGTAAATCAAATCAATGAAAGATCCATCTAAGAAAGTACATCC
This sequence comes from Picea sitchensis, assembly GCA_010110895.2. NCBI lineage: Eukaryota > Viridiplantae > Streptophyta > Pinopsida > Pinales > Pinaceae > Picea > Picea sitchensis. Next base: position 153,538 of record SNQJ01S0058757.1, on the reverse strand, counting down.
AAACCACCTCAACAAAATAAACTAATTCTCAAATACCCTATGCAATTTGCCAAGTTTAGGTATGGGGGGGGGTTGAAAAAACAACCTAATTGGTGAATCATTCCTTAAGTTTAGGGGTGTTTCCCGAGGGGACCTCCTTCTAAGTCATGTGGATGAGGGGAATTTTTTTGGGCATGGGGTTCATGACATACAAGGGGATGTAGTGTCTCACTTATGGGTACCTTTGTAGAAGGTGTGATGCACAGTCGTTTTCAATGCATCCTTTTTCCAATCCCATTCATTGTCATTAATTAATTAAGGTCGAAACAATGGGTACTCCCTAGGGTGAATCAATTATCTTGGGGGGAAGTACCGAAGCATTTCTTGAAGGGAGAAGTGCACATACTGACATGGGGGTATAGTCTAGCTTGTAACACACTTTGTGTAAATCCCTCAATCAGGTGGGACATTTATGTTATGTGTTTTCTTTTACAGGTCTTTGATTTGTTAGGAGAATATTTTCATTTCTCTCAATAACTCTTTGGGAAAGAATATGGAAGTTTCATCATCAATATTTTATCTTTTTCCATCCACAAGCCTATGGGCCTTCATCCCCTTCTTCCCATGAAGTGAGGGACAACCCCTGGTTGGGTCAGTACACCCAAAAAACCCAAAAGGTGAGGAGATGAGGGGATGAAATGTGGAAAGTGACAAGTATGGTCAGGAATGAAATGATGAATCATTAAAAGGACCTCCCAATAGCATACCTATCCCTAAGGGTGGCCCACTTACTAGGGAACAATGTTAACCACCAAGGTGAAACGAGGCAAAGAGCATAATGTCCAAGCCAATGTCACATAATGAAAAGCAATAATAGATTCAAAAAACTCAAATGCCTCAAATATTGAAATGACAGTCACCATAATACATGACTTGTACTTCATGGAGCAAGACCCAATGTCTTCCACATACCAACTGATGTGGTGGATACTGTCATGATCAGCCTAGATTTTTCATGGTGAGATGGGTCTATATTTGTGCAAGTGGACACTGCTAGTCAAGTTGTCTCTCAGTACTCCATGTCTGCAACCTGAGGGCCTCGAGACATAATATCCTTAGTTATCCCTAGGATTTGGGGACAACAACTATCATCCCTTTTAAAATTATAGAAAATACAAACGTCATCCACAAATAATAGATGAGTTAAAACCAAGGTACTGGTGATGGGGATACCATGAAATAGCCCTCTAGATTTTTCATCCTCTAGATCACGAATACGACCTTCAACCAATAGTAAGAATAATAGGGGGGAGAGGGGGAATCCTTGGTGTAGTTCTCTTTTAGCATGGAGAAAATGGGAAGCTGAGCCATTTATGAGAAATTCAAAAGAAGTAGAGGATATGCATCCCATGAGCCAAATGATGAAATGGACTTCAAACCCAAAATGGCCCATGGGTTAGAATAATATGAATGAACAACCAATTAACTCGATCATAGGATTTAGAGAGGTCAATATTTACTACCATACCTTTTAATTTTTTTATCTTCATAATGTGGAGTCCTTCCTAATCCACCCCAATAGCCTCATGAATTTTCCTACCATCTAATAAACCAAATTGTTCCTTAGATATGTCGATAGAAAGGGATTTATTCTATTGGTTGTGGAGCCTGATTATCTTCTTAATTTAGAGGTCCTTTCTTTCAGCCATGTTTATACCCCATGAAGTATTTACACCCCAGAAGTATGTACACTCTTCCACGTGGGGGAGTGCAGAGGGGGGGTACCCCCTCTAGTATTACTTACACCCTGGCATGTGTACACTCTTCCACGTGGGAGTGCAATTCTCTCATGGTCCTGGTCCATCCCCTACTTATTCAAGTGTTTACCTTCAATGGGTTTGGAGGCGGTTCTGCAAAGAAAATTGCCTTATAAAAGTGAGCATTGTAATTTCATTGTAACTGATCGCTCATTATATGGTCGCAGATCTAATAGTAAAAATTATGTTAGGGTTTTTTCCCTATAAGGAAACCCTATTTTGTGAGGGAAATTTATTGTGGATATGATTGATGGTGAATATTGTATTATGAGAGAGGATGACCTGAGAGAGAAAGAAGAGGGGAAGTTACAACGGGTTTTTCAGTAGGTTGTATCCCTTCATTTGTCGGATAATAAAAAAGCATCCGCAATTTCTCCGGTGGACGTAGGCCCACACTGGTGAACCACATAAATCAGGTCTTGTATTGTTGTGTGTCTTCCAGTGTTTTGTTTCCTCGTGATTTGTTTTATTTTATTGTTCGTTTTCTTCTAACAACTGTATCGAGCTTAAGGTAACTCGGGGAAAAGAGGGTTCTTTGGTCGGAGTGGGAGCAATTCAAGCATTTGAGTTTAGGGTCGAGAAATTAACTACCAAAACTACCAGCCATGAAGACGTGATGGAAGACTATTTATATCATATAATCTATTCCTACCATTGAGTGAGTAGCAAAAAAGCCGGGCCGAAGGACTAAGGGAGATTTTCGACAGAAAGGCTCTAGGAACGATATCTCGAAGCCCGGCACACAATGTCTTCAATATTTCAAAGAAAATATTTCAACGGCGTTTAATGGACGCTACCGCTAAATTGTATGAAAACCCCATCAATAAGGTAATTTCAATGACATTATTTAATATGAAGATGTTAGAAGGTGGGTCTATTGCGAATCATTTAAATGAATTCAATAAAGTTACTAATCAGCTAATTTTTGTAAAAGTTGACTTTGATGATGAGGTTAGGCTCTTCTAATCTTGTGCTCATTGCCGTAGTTGAATGGTTTGGTCATTATTGTGGGGCAATTGCCTCCTCGGTTCGCTGAAATACTTTAAAATTTGATGATGTTGTTGGTGCTATCCTTAATGAGAAAATGCGACGGAAAAGCACATGTGAGACATCACGAAATGCATTGAACATGGAGAGAAGACAAAAAGGATGAGAAAGGGCCCGTGAAACCGTTGGAAATTCTAGGAAGGGCGCATCCAAATCCGTAATTTGGAAAGATAGAGAGATAGAATTGTGGGAAGAAAGGACATCCTAAGAAAGACTGCAGAGCTCCAAAGAAAACAAAGAGATGGGATGCTAGGAGAGAAATCATGAAGCAAATGTAACAGTGATGTGTTACAAGATGCTTGGATTCTTCTCGGTAGATACTATTTTGAATCCTATAGTAGATCTTCAGAGCTTCATTTCATGCCACACCTCGATAAGCAGGGAAAACATTTCTAGATTATTATGTTCAAAGGATTTTGGACAGGTTCATTTGGGTGATAATAAACCATGCAAAATTGTTGAATGGGAAATGTAAAAAATAAAGGCAACTAAAATGGAAACCAATGGTTGTTGAAAGAGGTAAACATGTTCCAAATTTAAGAAAACTGGATTTCAACAAGGGCTATGCGAAGGTTGTATATCCATATTTACGACATGGAAGGTCATCATCAAAGGATCATTGGTGATAGCGAAGGAGAGAAGGTGGTACACATTGTATCTATGTATTGGTAACAATCGATCCTTCTATATTTTTAGCTTCTACGATGGGATACAACACTATGGCATCATAGTCGGGACACATGAGTGAGGGCAGTATGCGTATCCTTCACAAAAGAAATTTGTTGCCGATCTTAAACAAATTGATTTGACTTGTGGAGCATTGTGTTTATGGAAAATGAGAGAGAGTCAAATTTCTCAGAGTCAAAGAAAAGAAGAATGAAAGGTTAGAGCTTGTGCATACATATGCATGGGGACCACCGTATCATCTCTTTGCGGCTCTCATTATTATGTTACTTTATTGGATGATGCAACTAGAAAACTTGGGTTTATTGCATTCCACAAAACTGATTTTGATACTTTTAAGAAAATGGAAAGCTTTAGTTGAGAAATAGATGAAAAAGTTTAACGTCTTAGATCAGATAATGGAGGTGGAATTCAGAGTAAGGATCTTTGATGGTTATTGCTCATACCATGGGATTCAGAGATAGCCTACCTAACACCACAAGAAAATGGTGTGTCAAAGGGATGAATAGGACAATCATGGAGCTGCAAGGAGTAAGGAGATTGCATGTTGGTTTTCCCCTGGCTACTTTGGGTAGATGTTGTAGATAACGTTGTTTACTTAATAAACAGAGGACCTTCAAGATCTTGGATGGTACAATTCCACAGGAGGAATGGACAAAAGGTAACCATTTTTTGAAGACTTTTTGTTGTGAAGAATTTGTTCATATCGATAAAGAAAATAGAACAAAGTTTCTGAGGCAAATCCAAGAAATGTACCTTTATTGATATGGTGTTGCTAATGATTTTGGTTATCGCTATGGGATTATGAAAATAAAAAAATCATTGGGAGTAGAGATGTGTCATATTCAATGAGAAGGTCATACAAAGATCACTATGGAAAGAAACATGAAATAGAAAAAACAAGAATACAAAGTGCATGATGAGATCAATTTAAAAGAAATCTAAAGGAACTCGAAACTGGAAATGTACAACAAATAGGAGTGTATATAAATTCCTCAAACACCTACAAGGTTGTTAGAAGATTTACTGCTGTGTTATAAATTCCCCTGAACGTTACTCTCCCTCATTATATTATTATTTATTGTTGACTGATTCGCGGAACTAGAATGTTATGAAGAGGCAATGCGCGTAGACACCAAAAAGAAGTGGGAGCAAGGCATGAAAGAGGAAATGGATTCCTGGAAAATAATCCGTGATTTGGACTTGGCTCATGGAAAAGAGCACAAGTATCAAATGGTTTACAAGTTGAAGGAAGAAGATGAGGAGAAAAGTGGTACAAGGTTGTAGACTTGTTGTAAAGGGTTTGCACAAAAGAAAGGTATATAGATTTTGATGAAATATCTTCCCTGTTAAAATGAACTCAATTAGAACCATTTTAAGTCTTGTGGTAGTAGAAGATTTGCATCTGAACAGCTAGGATGTAAAAACAACTTTCTCCATGGGGATTTGAGGAAGAGATTTATATGAAACAAACACAAGGGTATGAGGTACAAAGGGAAGGAGAATTTCGTACGCAGGTTGAAGAAGAGATTATAACCCTGTTCTGTCATAAAAATATCAAACTTCAAATACCACTAACTTAGAGCTTTCTTTAGGCCATACAAGGTTATAATAGATGTCATTCGGATCACCGCGTTTATTTTAAAAGCTAGAAAATGGTAGCTTGTTATCTTGCTATTGTATGTAGATGCATGCTTGTTGCAGGTCTAATATGCAGATATAAATGTACTAAGAAGAAATTAGCCAATTCATTTGAGATGAAGGACGGTGCGCAGAAAATCCTTGGTATGAGAATAACAATAAATGCGAAAAATCGCAAACTACATTGACATTGTCTCAGGTGAGTACACAAAGAAGGTGTTTAGAGAGGTTTAGAATGCGAATGCAAAACCAAGTAGTACACCTTTGGCCGTACCATTTCAAATTAACTAAGGAAATGTGTCCCAAGACACGAGGAGATAGAATACGTCCATATCCCATATTCAATAACAATTGGTAGCTTGATGTGTATGCAATGGTTTACACAAGACCATTGCACATGCAAGGGGAGTTGTGAGAAGATATATGAACAATCTAGGTAAGAACATTGGGAGGCAAGAAAGTGGATTCTCGGGTATCGAGAGGTAATACCACACATGCATTATGTTTTGGAGGTTCAGACACTTTCTGCTGTGGTGGATATGCGCGTTGATTCATATATGGCCGGTGATAAAGACAACAAGAGGAGCAACATACAGGCTGTTTTTACTATAGGTGGAACAACAAGAAGTTGGATTTCAAAAATGAAAAAAAGGTTGTTGCACTTTCAACAACAAGAGGCGAGTACGTTGATGCTACAGAGGCTAGTAAAGAGACGGGATTTGGTTACAAAGGTTTATGGAGGAATTGGGAAAGAAGGTGAGAATAGCAAGTTGTACTATGACAATCGAGCGCCATCTTTCACCTTAAAGAACTCATCTGTTGAAGATTGGTTGTTGTCATCGATGTCAACCCTAGTCATGGGTTTCCAATCAAAAGATTGATGAAGTTATTTGGACATGAAGGGATATTAGTATACACCGCGTTGTTTCCGGTGGTATGTGGCATCGCCACGGGATCCTCATGGTTGAGGGAGAAATGATTTTGAAGATGACAAAGTGAATTGTACACGTAGGCCCTCAAGATACCTCAAAAAAATAATTGCAAAATAAGAAAGTGTTAGGTCGGCCCTAATGTTAGTTAGCGGAGAGCAATGGTATAATAAACATCAATATACATTCATTTGATACAAGTCGAATTTCAGAGAGAAGAAGAAGTAAAAGAAGGTCAGATTTCAAGGGAGGATGAAGTCTTTATGATGTATGTTCTATGGAAGTTATTTCTCGTGTCGTCTTACCATTTTTGATATAAATTGTTTTATAGAACGATTCAGATGGTGAAATTGGCTATGGTATTGAGAAGACATATCAAGTTACTTGTGGTAAAAATTTTAGGTTTCGGTTCACTATAATTTCAAGTTACAGTCTATGGAATGGTTGGGTTTTTTTGCTAGTCTTGAAACTAGTCTCAGACATGTTTTCTTGGTAAAACAACCATAACTTTTTCATAAAGACTCCAAATGCAAGTGGAACCACTTCCATTGGACAGATTATTACGGACTTTGGTTTCAGGTGCGATTTAAGAATCAGATGGCAAATATTGAGCTGGGCATGTCAGGTAGACAAGTTGGGTCTCTAACGGTAATTGTGAATTGAATAAAGTTTTATTATCTCTCATATATTCTTGCGGGGAAGGAAGGGGCAAATGAGAGTTAAAAAACTTCTGATGTTGGAGGATTGTATCTTCCTTGGATGTTTATCCTCCCTTTACATTTGAAGTCAGAGGCTACCTTTGAAGTCATTACTTCCTGAACAAAAACTATTGATTATTTCTCATACATATTGTGCATGGTAATTGGGGTGTATTGGTGTAAATTTTATAATATTGTTCATTGCTAATTGGATATAATTGAATGGTTTAAGTATAAGTTGAAAAGGTTTTTAATTGTACTTGATAATCGATTCAACCCCTCTCAAGATCAACAATTGGTATCGAGTTGTGTTTGCCTTTCGTAATAGCTTTAAATCCAATCGGAAGGGGAAAATTGAGAAAGCGTAAATGGACAGACCATGAGCACATTTCAAATGGGTCTCAAAAATTTGATGGAAGAAATTATGCATACCGGAGTGATAGAGGGAAGACTTTACCTAACGCTAGAGTAGACATTTGGTACTATCGAATGGCTATGTAATCCCAAATAATGCTCCAACCGATCCAAATGAGAAGAAGCTTATGAGTTGTAATTCAAAAATATAGACATGTTACGAAGTATCATTGACACCAACCATTGCTAGCAAAGTGATGGGATGCAAATAATCGCTAAAGAGGTATGGGACAAACTCAAGAATATCTAAGAAGGCGGATCCAAAAGTTAAGGTGTCAAGCTTCAAAGACAGATGTAATTTGAAAATTTGAAGATGAATGAAAAGGAAGATATTGCAACTCCATCTTCTTAGAGTTGATGAAGTTGTTAATGCTATCGAGGATTAGGTGAAGAGATCGATGAATCGCTATTGTACAAAAGTGTTGAGATTCACTTCTCTTGAAGTATGATGCTAAGGTCTCCGCCTACTGAAGAAACTAGGGACTTTGACCAAAACTTGAGAAGATCACAGTAGATCAAATTCATGGAATTTTTAAAACATATGAAATGAAAATAGGAAATAATAAATTATAACCTAAGGTAAAAATACATTTAAAAAAAAAAAAAAAAAAAAAAAAGGATAATGACCTTGATGAAGAAATAGCAAATTCTGTAAGAAGGTTCCGCGTAAAAGGAAGTGGAAGATACAAAGGTAAGCCCCCTCAAATTCTTTTAATTGTGGTAGAATAGGGACATATTGTTGAAAACCGTTACTATAAAAAGAAGTCTCAACAATAAAAACATTTCTTACTCCAAGGATGATGACATCTCCTCGATGAGAGCAGATGAAGAAGATAATGGAGGAGAAGTCCTTCATAACCCAAGAAAACCGTGGATGATGATCATAAGAATTCTGAAAAAGAAGAAATCATTTGCGAAGAAGATTCAGATGAAGAAACCAACCTTGATTCCTTTGGGATGGGCTAAAAGACAATGCAGAAACAAGAAGGATGAATCTTGAAAAGTTGAAATACGTTGAACTGAAAATAAAGCAGTTTAGAACACAAACATATCAATTAAAAGGTGAATCGAGTAGTTGTGAAGAAGAGAATTACAAACTCTAAAAGACCATTAATAGCTTCGAAGGAAGAAATTGAGACGATTAATTGATATCGACTGATATTGATATCCAATCTGCAACGAGCTGGAATGTTAAGATAGAAGACTAGAATTCTTAAGGAATGAGACATCAAGAATCCCTCCACTGGCATGAAAGCAATCATTACGAAAGAAACTACGTATAGAATCATATTGTGAACCCATATGACCACACCACAAAGTAGGTCACTTACTCCTAGGTATCGAAATTTATTTCTTGACATTGTTATACTTGTGGAAATTTTGGACAATAAGGCAACCACCAGAATCAATGAAAGGAATAATCTATGCAAGCTACGAACAGAAAATAGTAGATTTGGAAATGTTCGTAGACCTGTCATCATAAATTATAACCATATTTTGATCCATTAATGGGTCAAAATATTGTGTGTTACAAGTACAATAATCTTGGCCATAAAGAACGAGATTGTAGCGAGATGAAGGAAGATAATCATGCCAAATGTTCTACAGACACCAACTACAACATGGAAAAGGAAAGAAATTCCACAATGAAAATTTTCAATAGCATTAGTCGCTAAAGAAAGCAAAGAATGAAGAATATGAATGGTTAATAGACAAAGGGTGCTCATCTCATACGACCGTAGAGATCAAAGCAAATTTGTCACTGAAGAAAAGGGCGTGGAAATGTCACATTTGAGATGACTCCATCTACCAAAATACCTGGTGCTGAAACTGTAAAGTTTGGAAGTGAAATGTAAAAGCAGAAAGTCCCATTATTGAAGATCCGCCATAATCTCCTCATCGTCGCTGAAATGTGATCAAGGATACTTCACGCTTGATTCCTAAAAATGTAAAAATCAGAGAAAATAACTCCTAGAAGATTATTGCAACCTAACAAGAAGACCCAACAACAACATATACATCCTAGAAATGAAGAAGAGAGAAGATAGAAGCCACACAAAAGGATCTCAAGGAAGAAAACATCCCAAAGACCAAAAATAAGGATGAAGTATTATTGAGGCCACATGTTCAGGGAGCGTTCCAAAGAAGGTTACCTTTTCCATTAAACCCGGAGATTACACCCTTCCATCATTGATGTCAAAGGAGAGAAATTGGGATCATGATGATAGGGGAGCATGAGTGTCATTAACAATGACAAAGGGGATATTGTTGAAGATTGGTTGTTTTCATTTATTGACGTCAACCCAGTCATGGGTTTTGGACCGAAGATTGATGAAGTTATTTGACATGAAGGAAAAATGAACATGAAGATACAACACCCATCGATGGATAGTATACCACCATCACTTTTCCGGCATGTATACACATCACGCGGATCCCCGCTATTGAGGAGAATGAATTCTCTTTGAAGATGACAAAGGAACTGCATACATACGTAGGTCCCAAGACAATTAAAAAGAATTCACAAAATAAGAAAGGTCAAAATGGCCCCTAATGTTAAAAGGAAGTGACATAAATGGTATAAATAAACATCATTATACATTCATTTGATACAATTCGAATTTCGAGAGAAGAAGAAGTAAAAGAAGGCCGGATTTCAAGGAGGATGAAGTCTTTGGTGATGTGTTCTATAGTATGTTATTTTCAGGTCATCTTACCATTTTTGCTATAACTTTTTTCTAGAACGATTCAGATGGTTACTTTCTATGGTATTGAGAATACATAATAGGTACCTCATAAAATTTCAGCCTTGATTCATAATTGTTGTGGAGATACACCTAGGAATATAGGGTTTGTGACCAGTCCCGAACTAGCTGTCAAAAATGTGTGTGTGTTCTGGGTAAAAAACATCATAAGCAACTTCTTTTCATATTACTTACTCCAAATGAAGTGGGACCACTTCCATTGGACATAGTACGTGGACTTTTAGTTTCTTGTGTGTGAGTCTAGAATCATATGTTAAATATTGAGCACCTGGCATGTTGTACAAGTTGGGTCTTCCTCAATAGACCCAATTGAATAAAGTTTTATTATCTCTCATATATTCTTGGGTGGAAGGAAGGGGAAAGGATAGAGAGTTCAAATATCTCTTGATATTGAGGATCAGATTCCTCTCCTCTTTGGAGGTTTATCCTCCCTACATTTGAAAGTTGTAGCTACCTTTTGAAGCCACATTCCCTTGAACAAAACTATTGATTATTTCCTCATACATATTGTGCATGGTGTATTGTGGTGTATTGGTGTAACTCCATAATATTGTTCATTGCTCATTGACATAATTCTAATGGTTTAAGTATAAGTTGAAAAGAATTGTACTTGATAATCGACTACCCTCTCAAGAGATCAACAACTCTAGCCTTCCGTTCGAAGAATAAGAATATACAGTTTAGGTACCGCTTCATACGATCCACTTTAGAAGATGGACAATTGAAGATGGAAAAGATACACACCAGCTAGAATCCATAAAACATGTTAACAAAGGGAGACCAGGAGAAACTTTCGAGTTCTTGCTCGGCCACTATTCAATAATGAAGATGAAGATGAGAAATTTGCCAGTCCAAGAAGGTTCGTCTCAGAGTCCATCATATACAAAGAATAAGCAGTTTTTGAGATCTGCCTCCAAGTGGGAGATTGTTATTGTGGAGCTCCATTATCTTCCGATCGTGGGTCCTTGCTACCTCAAGCTTATACCCCTATGAAGTATTTACACCCTATAAATATGTACAATCTTCCACACGGGAGAGTGCAGAAGCGGGGTACCCCCTCTGCTTCGTCCGGGGGGGGCTACCCCCCCAACTAGGGGGTATGGGGGAAAGCAGGCCCCAGAAGGAAAAATTGCCTTATAAAGTATATTGTAATTTCATTGTAACTGGCACCTGCTCATTATAAGGTCAGAGATCTTAATCTAGAGATTATGTTAGGTTTTTCCCTAGAAGGAAACCTCCTTTTATGAGGTGGGAAATGTATTGTGGATATGATTGATGGTGAATATTATACTGAGAGGAGATTGTGAGAGAGCATATAGACACATAGCTGCTTTTGTCAGAGACATCCCTTCTTCATTTGTCGGATAATAATGAAAGGAAGGACCTCGACAATACCTTCGGGTGGATTTAGGCCCAAGACCGGGTGAACCACGTAAATCTGTGTCTCTCTTGTATTGTGTGTCTTCTGTGTTTTGTTTCTGCATTTGTTTTATTTTATTGCTCCGCGGTCCTGTTTTTCTAACATATTATCTTGGCAATGATCTTGGCTATATCTTTGTAAATCACATTTCAAAAAGAGATAGGCCTAAAATGCTCAAAGTATTGAGGGATGTCCGTTTTTGGGATTAGAGAAATAAAGGTTGAGTTTAGAGGTGGGTGAATGTGACCAGACCTCCTGGATTCTTCTATCACCTCTAAAATATCCTTCCCTTTTAGGTCAAAGAAGCCTGAGAAGAATTCAACTGTCCAACCATTCGGCCCTAGACTTTTGTCTTTTTGGAATCCATGAAGCACTTATTTTACTTCGTCCTTTGTGACTTCCTCAATGAGTCTTCTATTGTCATCTTCGTTTACAAAACTTGGAAAAAAACCAGCCAAATAGACAATTTATTCCATGGAAGAGTGACTGTTCGCTTTGAAAATAGATGAGAAACGCATCTTCCCCATCTTATCCAAACCTTCAAAAGTGGAAACTTCGTTTCCCTGACTATTCTTCAGACTCCATATAGTATTGGATAGTTTTCTCCCTTTATCATAAGATTGGAAAAAGTTTGTGTTCTCATCTCCTTTCTCCATCCAAATAGCACATATTTTAAATCTCCAAATGACCCCTTTTTCTTCTAAAAGTTTCCTTTTTTTCTTTTCCAATTGAACAAGACAATCTTTTGAACCAGGAGAAGAGTGACCTCCCCCATAAAATTCATAAATGGAATTTAAAGTCTCTTCGACTTCCTTTATATCCTTCTCTTCTCTGACCCTTTTGAGGTGAGCCCAAGTGATAGTAGTTTGTTTTAATTTCTTCAAATTGGAAACAAAGTGCAAAGCTGTTGGGATGCCTAATTTTGGATCAAAAGGAATCCAATGCTCTTTAACCAATTCTGTAAAGGATTCCTCTTTGAGCCACTCAACATTAAATTTAAAAGGGATTGTAGTATTTTTTATTCCTTTTGTAAGTTCTAAGAAGATTGGAAAGTGATTAGACTCTCCCCTAAACCCACCCATCTCTGCAAGTGAAACTAACTTTCAATAAGAGCCTCTGAAAATAGAAAAAGATCAATGTGTTTTGCAATTCTTTCTACCCCTACTCTATTATTTCTCTAGGTAGGATGAATGCAAGTTGGAGGAACATCGATCAATCTTTTCCTTTCTAGATTCATTTTTAAAAAATCTGCTAGAGGATCATGTCTCTCCCTAGGCCCCCAAACCTCATCCATCCCCAAGGAAAAGTTGATATCCCCTCCCAAAATAAGAGCCTCAGCTTCAAAGAAACATTTTCTAAGCAAATTTTCCCAAAACGGGACAGGCTCTGAATAAGGTCCATATATTTTAAGAATTCTAAACTCGGCCCCAAGCTCGGATGACAAGGAAATCATCCCTTGACCTGAGTCAAAACCCCATATAAAAAACAAGGTTTCAAAGGATATCACAATATAGAGTAGGCTTTTAGGAGCTCAACAACAGGTTGAACTAATCCAACAATTTCGCAGCAACTGTGTGGTTTTGCAACAATTGTCACAGTTTCACATCAAGATTAGAAATTCAATAATTCAAAAGGGGAAATTTCTCATGTGTCATAAAAATTGAATTACAATGGATGTACCAACTTTCATGACCTCATCCCATGATTTCCTGACCATTAAATAAGGCTTTAAAGAGATTTGACATGATGGCTAGGTCATTGTGGAAAACTAGGAGATTTTGCAGCGTACTTTGAAAAATATTAGTTACACGTTGGAAAAGGTACCAAACTGGATTTGGAAATCTATGCCACTTTTCGTACACACACAAATTTGTTCATATGACCTTATTATGACATTGTGTAATGATTTGAAACCCGCCCCCTCTAATGATGATATGAGATTATGTAACCAACTGACTTGACCTTGGGACAAGACATGCCATTATGACTTGGAATTACACTCTAATCTTCTAGATATGACTCACCCTAGACCAACATGACTCATAGGTGAATGACTTCAAAAATATTTTCATGGGACATCTATCCTAGGACCTTGGCACAATTTGTTGATAAATTAATACATGACCATAATATTGACTCAACAAAACCATTGTTTTGACTTTGTAAATTAACACTCCCTAACATAGTCTCCAATGGGGATGCTATTATCCTTGAGAGGTAGCAAAGAACCAACAGACCAGTGCCTTATCCATTGGGATTATTACAAAACTAAAAACTTATAAAAATGACTTTCACAAACTTGAACTGTTCATACTTATTTATGTACAAGATGAGTGAAATCAAACTAAAGTCACCCTTTTGAATCTTAGGGCCTTCACCTCGAGCTTCAAATTATTTAGAGTGTCATTCATACCTGCAAACATTTAGAAATAAAATTAATATTTAAAATGAAGTGAATAGATCAAATTGCTTTCAGGTTAGGTAGTTTTTTAAGAACCTCCCATTTACTGGTCCTCCAGCAAGAAGTTCTCCATCTAGATCCTCCAAAATGTAGGCATTGTTTCCATGATAAGCAACAATCTTACAAGGCCTTCTAGATATGATCACACTTCCCATGTTTTCCTTTTTCTTCATGTCGAGAATCCCACTTCAACACTTCATCATTAATCTGGAAATAAACTACTTTTGTTTTCTTATCAAAAACTTTCTTCATCTTTTCTTGAAATATCTGAGTGTTTTGATAGACCTCTTCTCTCATTTGTTGAACATGAATCAACTGATTTATTCTTCTTTGAATGTCACTGGGTTCTTCCTCTTGCTCCTGCAACAATTTCATGACTAACACTCCCAAAGAAGTATGAGAGATCACTTCAATTCCATGTACTAATTCAAATGGTGAGGTTCCAATTGACTTTTTAAGACTGATCCTATCTTCACATAATGAAAATGTTAACTTCTTATGCCAAGACTTTTTGTTCTCATGTAGTAATTTCTAGATGATTCTCATTAAGATTTTGTTTGATGACTAGACCGATCTATTACCCTGAGGGTAATAAGTTGTAGAATGGCTTAGTGTGATGTTATACTCTTCACATAATTTCACTATATTCTTAGACTTGAAGGCCGTTGCATTGTCAGTCATGATCCTACTATGACATCCAAATTTGGAAAACATATTTTTTCTAAAAATTGAATTATCACAACATCATTTGCTTGTATTGTTGGCACAAAGTCAATCCACTTGGTAAAATAGTCTGATGTAGTCAATATCCACTTATATTGACTTGAGAATGTTGGATTGATTTCACCAATGAAATCAAAACCCCACTGTTGAAAGGGTGCCTCCACTGAAATGGGATTTAAAGGCAATGGAAACAACTTTCTCTTTCCTTCAAAAACTTGACATTCATGACAAGTTGTCACACCTTTATATACATTTGCAAAGATTGTTGGCCAATAAAATCCTGGTCTGAGAATTTTTTTCATAGTTGTCTTCCAGTAGTGATGTCCTCCACAATCGCCTTGATTAAATTCTTTCAAAATATGTTTTGCTTCTGCTTCTAGTAAAAAAATTGATAAAACTCCTTCTGGATATTTTCAATACAAAAAACCATCTATAATACAAAACTTAGCAACTTTTAATTTCAAAAATATGGCCTTAGTTTTTCTTAGTTATGGTGGTGCTTGTAAATTCCGCAGAATATAAATTATGTCACTATACCACGAAGATGCAATAAATTTTTGAGATACCCGAGATGTTGGTTCTGCATCTATTGAAAAATTTGCAATGAATTTTATCCCCAAGAGATCAAAATTTGACTGTGCCATTAATTTTTCCAAACCTTGACCTTTCACTAACTTTGTTGGTTTTATCTCCAACCCATACTCCAATAGAACTGCAATCCATTTTTTTCTTTTACCTTCATGGCCTGGTTGAGTTAAAATTTCCTTGACTGCACTAGTAGGAACATAAGCAACAATATGAGAATGTAAGATGTAAAATCTAAACTCATTTAATGCTTTCACTAGTGCATATTCTTGCTTCTCCATGATGTTGTAGTTCAATTTTGAATATCTCAATGCTTTACTGTAGAAGGCTATAGGCTGCTCCAAAATTTTCTCATTTTTCTACAACAATACTCCTGCAATAGTATGTTCAAAGGCAAAGGAGAATATCATAAAATCCTTAGTGTAATCTGGGTTGATCAACACTGGTGCTTCAAAGATTGCTATTTTTATTTCATCAAAGGATCCCTTTGATTCAACAGTCCATTTAACCTAGTTATCCTTTCTCAACATATGAGTGATGTACTTGACAGTTTCAACAAAGTTTGGTATAAACCTTGTTAGGAAACTCACTCTGCCAAGGAAAGATTGTACTTACTTTTTATTCCTGGGATTATCTATTTTTTGGATTGCTATTACTCTTCTGGGATATATCTTGATTCCTTGTATTGATATCACATGGCCCAAGATGTTTTCATCTTGCATTGCAAAATTTGACCTTTTTGGGTTTAAAGAAATACCAAACTTCCTGCACTTCAGAAAAAAACTATTTCAAATGCTTCAGATGTTCCTCATATGAGCCAGAAAAAACGATAATGTCATCCAAGTATATCACAATGAGCTTATCCCTTTATTATGCAAAGGCTATATCCATAGCTTGTTGAAATGTTGCTCCCACGTTCATCAACCTGAATGACATCTTTTCATACATGAATGTCCCCTAAGACATGGCAAAATATGTCTTTTCTTGATCATCTGGGTGTACCATGATTTGATTATACCCTGAATATCCATCTAGCATTGACATTTTCTATGATCCCACAATTTTTTGTAAAATATAATCCATCTTTGGGAGAGGATAGTTATCCTTCAAAGACACCTTGTTACACACAACCTGATTTATCCATTCTTGTTCTTGACAGGAACCAGGTTTTCCAACCATTTAGAAAACCTCAATGAGACAATAATGTTTGCATCAAATAATTGTTTTACTTCTTTTTGAATCAAAGGTAGGAGCAATGGATTCATCCTTCTCAGTTTCTTTTTAAATGGCTTTTGACCTTCTTTGATTGGTATTGTATGCTAAATGATATTTGTATCATAAACCTTCAAATATTCACAACTCCATGCAAAAATATCTAAGAATTCCTTGATCAATTTGAGATATCTTTCTTTATTTTCTGGAGTTAGATTTTTTGACAAATTGATGAGTTTTGGTTCCTTCTCAGTTCCAATATTGCAGTTCTCTACCTCACCTTCATTTGGAGTCACCTTTGGGTTTTTTGCCACATCATTATTATCAAACAACTCTTCAAGAGGAACCAAACCCTTAGGGATGCAATTATTCTTCAATTGAATAATATCCTTCCCAACTATAACATTCTGATAATTTGTTGAACTTGAAGTCAAATATGCACTTTATTCTTCAACAAAAAGATTCTCTTAATCTATATGTGTACTAGAAAATTCATCTGAATTTTGAAGGAATCTAATTACGTATTTATCATCTTCAAAGAATTGCAATTACTTGATATTGTCAAGGACTGATGGCCTATGTTTGAATTCAATCTCATACTTTTTATTTGGATGAATGGGAATTTTAAAAACACTAGTTGAGGTAGCTAAAGCATCAACAATCATATTTTGGCCCCTTGGTATCAGTGATACATCATATTCTGAAAAAATTTCCAACAAATCTAATATTGCATTCTTGAATTCCTTCATTCTGGGGTGTTTAGTTTGGTAAATACCTTTGAATTGATTAATCACCAATTTATAATCACCATACAAAACTATTCTCTTAGATTTCAATTCTTTCAAAGTATTTAACCCCAATATCAAAGCCTCATATTCGACTACATTGTTTGTACAGTCAAAAGATAAGTTGAAAGAGAAAAGTTTTGATGTACCACTTGGGGGAACAATCCACACACCATACCCAACTCCTTCTCTACTAAAAACTCCATCAAAATCCATATTTCACAAGCCTTTTTGAGCCATGTCAGGCTCCTAGATATGATTATGGATCACACCTCCCCACTAAAGGACCTTTTGGTCCCCAAAATGTTATTGGCTAGTCAACAAGCTCTGGATAGGCCACCTGACTTTTCCTCTGTCTCTAAACTTCGTTCTGTGCACCTGTCTCATCAAGATCAACTGTAACACAATCATGAAAATTGACAACATATTGTTAGTCATTTGAACCCTGTTACATCTTACTAAAGCCACTATCATCCATGTAGACAACATTACTAATGATAGCATCAAAAAGATGACTGCAAATGAGCTGATATACTTGTAATATTTGCACGACATGAGATTATCTTGAAGCAACTTATGATTGATTTTCCATTCAACAATCATTTACCATTCATGCTTAAGATCAATTACTTCATTTGAAACAATTATTGGTTTGTTGCTTGCTTGCACTGCCTTCTTTAATTGTTCCATTGTTTGAAGTGTTTTGTTTTCCTTTACATGATGAGCATGAACCACATAATCTTGACCTGCTTTGGTTAATTGATATTGATTCTTTGTCTTGTAGAATATTGCCTTACAATCATATAAGTATGGACTACCTAAGACCATTCCACATTCACTTAACGACACTACATCACATGTTACCTCATCCACATACTTAAATGAAATTGCAAATTTGATTGTGCACTGCTTTGTTATGTGCATTTGATGATGATTTCTTATCCATTTAAGTGTGTAAGGCTTATGATATGCTTGTGTTTTTAACCCCAATTTATTAACCAATTCTTTTGAGATTATATTAGATTGAGATCCACTATCGATTAATGTGTCTATCTTAGTGTGTCACATGATGGTCCTTATATGAAACACGCTACTTCTACAATCAATTCCTTCACCAATTTTACCTGTCATACCAACCAATGAGACCTTTGATTCGTCACCTGAATCCAATCCCAAGTCTGTGGGTCTTGTTGTCGCTGCCACTATTTGCCTTCCCTTCTTTTCCTTGAACCACTTTGGCCTCTTCTTGGGATGCAACTACCAACAATGTTCCTCATCATGCCCCTCTTTCTTGCAATGCTTGCAAGAGGGCTTCCCTTTCCTTTCCACTGCATTTGAATTCTTGCCATGCCATTTTCGGTTGTCCTCTTTCCTTGAAGACGATGATTCCCTTGACACACCTGCTTTTCCTGCTTCAATATATGTAGCTTGAACAAAAAACTCATCAAGGTTAGTGGGTCCAAACATGAATATAGTGTTTCTAATATGTGCAGGTAAACATCCTATATACTTCATAAGGGTTTCCTATGTATGTAAAGGGATATCTATAATCAATGCCATTTTTTGAAAGCCATCAGTATACTCTTGCATTGTTTGTCATTTTCTTAGTTTTAAAGATTGCCATTCAATTAATGCTTTTTCTTTATAACCCAAAGGATAGAATTGTTTCCTAAGTGTAGAAATGAAGCTTTTCCATGATGGAAATACATTACCCACTTGTTGCATTCCATTTTGCAACTTGCTTTGCCACTAGATGAGAGTTGTGTCTGCAAGTATCAAAGATGCCAACTTGATTTGTGTGGCCTCATCCTTGATATGTTTCACACTGCAGTAAACCTCCATCTACCTGATCCAATTGTCAAGTCTCTCTGCATTAAATTCACCACCATATATGGGTAACTCAAATTTAACATCAAGTTTTAACAATGGCATTTCATTCTTATGATTATAAACATGTTTCTTTGCATTAGATTTAGAACTTGAACTTGAAGAAGAAGGAGAAGAAGGAGGTGATGATGGAGGTGAAGGAGGAATCTGAGGAGGATCCTCTTCCTCTTCACTTTTTCCATTTGAATATTTGCCAAGAATCAGTCTCTTTCATTCCAATTAATCCTCATACAAAACTTTCACCATCTCTGACATAGTAAGGAAAGTTTTCCGGAACTCTTTCTCATCCTGAGAAATCCCTTCTTCTGATGCCATCTTCTCGCTGTGAGAATCTCTCTTTATCAATCCAATTAATGGATTCTCTGCAACAATATATCCTTCACTATGATGTATCTTTTCCCTAGTTAACATGCAAAACTCAAATCCAAACGTCAACTATCTCTGATACCACTTGATCTGAAAAGATCTTTTAATGATTGTGGTTGAGTTTTTTGATTGCATGTGATTATTAACCATTTAAGAAGCTAATGAAAGAGGATGAAGATGAGAGAATATATCACATCCATAATAAAAAATATAGATCTGAACTGAAGCAATAAGAACAACAAACCATAACAAGAGAAGTGATAACAGAGTTCGACACAAAATTGCCTACGTCTCCGGGCCTTTGTCTTAGTGGGGGAGGCATCTTCATTTCTGTTCAAAGCGCAAAACATAAATCACAGTAGTTCCATTAGGATACAAGACTGATATGGTCATGTTCTTCTAGATATCTAGAACCTAGTAGAAGAAACGACACGCAAAACAGATGACCGGAGCTCCCAAAAATGGCCCGCAAGCATCTGCTCCTCAACAACTTCCTTGCATAAAAATGGCTTTGGCTTGGATTCCCTTTAGCATAAATATTCTTTGACTGTCCTCCATGGCCTCAAACAGGCCTAGTTTTTATAGATCTGAAGTTGGTTATCCATCCCCAACTTCCTCCCAAAATCTGGGTTCAAAAAAAGCTCAATATCTCCCAATAATGGCCAAAATCTTCAATAACAGGCATAAAAATCAATATAAAATCCATAACTATAATATAAAATCCACGTTAGATTTAATATGGACATAAGCCCCTTATACCCAACGCGCACCCCTAAATTCTCGGTCATATGGCTCTTAGGTGGCCAAGCGCCAGCCCAAAGGGCTCTGCGCTAGCCCCCTAGCCCGAACTTTGTGGTCATGTGGCAATAAATAATGGGACCAAGCCCTGGGCTCCTCACGCTAACAACCGAATGAGCCCCAAATAGTGGTCATATCCCCTGAAAAAAATGGTGGTTAGGTGCTTATCATGTGCACATGTCGTTATAACATGGTGCCCAAACCCCCTCCTTTTGGTCACATAATACAAAATGAACCATGGGCTGGGGCTTAGCCCCAGCCCCCTTTCGCCCATATTAAAACAATGCATTTAAATAAATTTAAACATGCTTCTATAAACAAGCAACATGTATGTCTCATTGGTGTTTGGTCATTTATTAAGGCGTAGATCTCTGCGGAGAGGTTCAGGGTTCGATTCCTATTAACTCCAAAAATTATGCACGCCAACGAGCCAACCAATGGGTGCCACATGACAACCCATGTCTGGGACCAATATCATGTTGGTACCTGTCATTGTCCAGTCACCCTGTTGCCTGTGCTGCCACATGTCACTTCTGCGACTGCCACGTGTCACCTCCAGAGAGTGCCACGTCACCTTTTGACTGTTGACTTTTTTTTTTACTTTTTAGATATTTGGGAAAATGGTGAGAGTGCGATAACTCTCGCATATAGTACCCATTTGATAAAGTGAATATATGGCCAGAATCAACACGACGAGTCGGTCACAATGGAATTGGTTTTGTCTGATTCTGAGAACTTTCATTGTTGAGCCTTTTTGAGCCCTGTCAGGCTCCTGGATCTGATTCTGGATCAATGATAAACTTGAGATTTACTCGAACTAACAACCAAATTTCTATTCCTGAGATTATATTATTTCTAAAATTAATAATTGGCATTTTGATATTCTTGTTTATATTCCTCTGCATCCATTAACACTTCATTTGTTTGTTCTTGCTTAAACATATCATGTTCTTCCTTAGTCATATAAATTTCAGATTCATCTTCATCAAACATATGGATTTGATCTTCAAGTTCTTCAACAAAATCTTCATTGTAGTTTTCTTGAAATGGAGGTCTAATTTGTTGGTCTCCCTGGTTTCTTTGGTCTCATTGTCTTATCTAAGGAATTGGAGGTCTCTTGAAATTTGGATTCCTCACTTGAGGATCTTGTCTTTCTCTGGGAAGAGGTATATTATCCAAGGTTAACCTCTCTACTAGTTTTTCTATTATATTCACCATCATATCAAGCTTTAAATCTGTACATTTAGAGGATGAAGGCTGATTTTTCTCTTTAACCTTCTTTTTCTTAGCTTCAACTTTAGCCTTTATTTTACTAGATGCCATTAAATCAACTTCTACCTCTATAACATCGTTCATCATATCAACTAGAGTGACAAATATCCTTTCTCTTATAAACAAAGAAAAGTCATTGCTGAAAGCATCAACATAGTGCAACTGGGAAACTCCAAGAGGAGGTTTAACCTGATCAAGAATTGCATTATACACCTTCATGAACATAGTAGAAAATTCTTGCACTGTTTAAACAACATAACTTTTCAAACTGTTGTATTGTGTTAGGAGTTGTAATGGGTTTTTCTTATCCTCCCATTTATCGAGGAAAATTATTTCAAAACCAGGAAAATTAGGGATACTTCCTGCTGCAATTCCCTTGAACCATTTCTTGACTTATCTAGCAAAACTTTGTGCAAACAACCTCATTTTTGCATCTTCATAGTCAACTTCTTCTAAATCCACAAAATCATTAAATATGTCCAAATGTTGTTGTGTTGTAATATCTCCTTTTGCATTATAAGTTTTAATTCTTTCAACATAGTTTTGAGGTTAGTCATGCAATTGAGAAGGGAGAACAATAGGAGAAAACCTAGTAGCCATGAATCTAGTAGGACTCTATTTTGGGCTTGAAACTTGGCTTGAGATTGAAGCTTTCAGGGAAATAGCACCAGGCTTTGGGGAGATAACAACATGAGTGACAAGAAATAATGACTTAAACTTATCAAAGTCAAACATTGCCTTACTTAAATCAAACTCCGACTTAGTTCTAACCAGAAAATTTTCAAAATTTGCAATAAAGGGATCATCTTCGAGACTTTTAACTTCAGATTTTGGAAAGGAAAATCTTCTTTCTGAGGACATTGTATGCATCTTAGATGATCTTTTCTAAGTTTTTATAATATTTTTTTCAGGTTCAAATGCAGCTTCTGGAGGATTTGGGTCTGGGTTTTCCCTTGTATGGATTTTCTTGGGAGCCAGAATTTTCAGTAGGGTCACCTTCTTGTGAGTGATCTTCTCAATGAAATCGCTAGGGTAAAATTATACAACCGATTTCTGTGTCTGATTCTCTATTTACCCTCATAAATCAGATCTTGAAACCTTGCAATTCTTTTCCAAGGAATATTTCACTTTCGTTCCTCGACAATGACGCAAACATGATATCACTCTATAATTTTCTTGGCTGCAACAGAAAATATCATAGGTAACATCAAACCTACTTTAAGATTGGAAGCTAGCCTTCTACCAGTTCAGAGAGTGCTCTCTCCTATCATTTTTCAATCGATACAATGACTAGGTTTTATGAGAATAAAGAGTGTGAAATGGTTAGTAGTGCTGAGAATAATATCTATGTTGGAAGATTGGTTGTTCTCATTGATGCCAACCCTAGTCATGGGTTTTGGACTGCAAGATTGATGAAGATATTTGGACATGAAGGAAAATACACATGTAGATACAAGACCCATGGATGGATAATATACATCATGTTGTTTCTGGTGGTATGTGGCATGTCACATGGATCCTCACGGTTGAGGAAAATGAATTTTTGAAGATGAAAAAGTGAATTGAAGAAGGAAGTACATGTAGGCCCTGAAGATAATTAAAGAAAAGAATTACAAAATAAGAAAGTTTCAGGTTGGGCTCTAATGTTGAAAGGAAGTGACATAAATGGTATAAATAAATATAATTGTACATTCATTTTATACACAATTCGAATTTCAGAAAAAATCAGAAGTAAAGAAGGCCAGATTTCAAGGGAGGATGGAGTCTTTTGGTGATGTGTTCTAAGGTATGTTATTTTCAGGTCATCTTACCATTTTTGCTATAACTTTATTTCTAGAACGATTCAGATGGTGAACTTGCTATGGTATTGATAAGACATATCAAGGTACCTATGGTAAAAATTTCACTTCTTGATTCGCTATAATTATGGATATACACTATGTGGAAGATAGGGTTTATGACCAGTGTTGAAGCTAGTCAATAAACAGGTGTTTCGGGTAAAACAGTCATAACTTCTTCATCGAGAATCCAAATGGCGTGGGAAAATTTTCATTGGAAATATTATGGAATTTTTTTTCTTGCGTGTGAGGTTTAGAATATGATGTTAACTATTGAGCAAGGGGAATTTTGTACAAGTTCGGTCTCCTGAATAAACCAGAATTGAACAAGGTCTACCATTCTCTCTATAACTTATTTTTGGGGAGGATTCAAGGAGTGAAACTTGGAGGAGTTTTAGAGAATACATTGAGTAATATTATCTACAATATCAGAGTACTCCAATAATTGAATAATTGCAGAAATTGAAGAAGTCTCAAGAAGCATTATCAGGTTCTATGTGATGATTTAATGTAAAGTTTTATTATCTCTCATATATTCTTGGGTGGAAGGAAGGGGCAAGGATGGAGAGTTCAAACATCTCTTGATATTGGAGGATTATATCTTCCTCTTGGAGGTTTATCCCTCCCTTTACATTTGGAAGTTGTAGCTACCTTT